>JAACNH010001029.1:0-37500 GCA_019447015.1 Hymenochirus boettgeri | reverse complement strand
ATATCTAAGGAGATATACCTTTCCCACTAAACATATATATCATTAAAGGGGGAAAGAAAACTTAGTAAATCAAGGTATGTATATACAAGAACCTTCCAGCAGACATAAATATAATGGATAAAACTAAATTTTATTAAACACTTAAAAATATTTCATCAACATGCTTATAAAAGTACCGTATAAATATGTGCATCCTGGGCGTCCCCAGATAAATAGCAAAAAACTAACACTAAAATTAGATGGCAAGGAGCAGCAGCATAGATAATAAGCGGGGTTAATAAGAGGGTATATATAGGTAATTAGTCATATGCGGGCAATTCCGCGCAACCCCCCCGTCTCAGGGGTCGGGGTAACCCGAACCTATATAACCAAGCAATGCTCAGGGAAAGCGAAAAGGCAAAAAAGCATTGAAGCAATGGAAGTCAATATAACATGCAGTGAATAACAGTCAGAGTTAGTTGTATTTATACTCAAGTGAAAGTTTCTGCATGAAGTTTCCGTCCTCTGTTAGAACTGGCACATCCGTTGCTCCTATGGTTATCTGCAGCAGCCTGTTGAACATCAAAGCTGTGAATCCATTCCTCTGATTTAGTACCCACACTCATAACTGCTTAAGCTCCTACATGCCATGAAGACCGATGCACGTTTCGGAGGCTCCTCCCTCCTTCATCCGGGTCTTTTATTAATTCCATGATATTTTATGGATGAGTTTTTCCATTGGAATGAGAAATTGGTTATATATTTGGTTATAGTTAGTAGAAACAAATATGGGGATAAGGGGCATCCTTGCCTCATTCCGTTTTTAATTTTAATGGGTGTAGTTAGGGAACCATTTATACAAGCTGTTGGGCTATGGTATAATGCTAAAAAAAAAAATCAATTAGATTTTGGCTCATTTCAATCTAGGTGGCATGTAAGAAAAACCATCCCACCCTGTCGAACGCCTTTTCAGCGTCTAGGGATAACAGACAGGTGGGTGTTTGTTGTTTATATACATAGGTAAGGAAATTTATGGTATGGATAGTATTATCCCTCGCCTCCCTATGTGGGACGAATCCCACTTGATCTTTATGTATGAGATTTGGGATTAGTGGTTTAAGGAGGTTTGCTATTATTTTTGTGTATAATTTTTAGATCAATATTAATTAATGATATAGGTCTATAACTACTGCATGCACCTGGGTCTTTCCCAGCTTTCAGAATTACTGTTATTTGTGTTTCTAAAGATTGGTTTGGTAATGGTGTGGAAGCTGTGATTGAATTATATGTTTCGAGCATTGGGGGGATGAGTAGATTTTGAAATACCTTATAGAATTTAATCGTGAAGCCATCTGGGCCTGGGCTTTTACTATTGGGTGTCTCTTTGGTAGCTTGTGATAATTCTGCAATGTAGAATGGTTGATCTAGTGTTGTTATTTGTTCTTGAGTCGGACGTGGTAGGGCTGCGGAGTTGATATAGGTTTTTATTTTTTCTTTCAGTTTTTCTTGTGATAATGTGGTATATTTGGTGAGAATGAAATGAAGATTGGTGTAGAAATTATGGAAAAGTTGTTGTATTTCTGTTGTTTTATGTGTTTTATGACCTTGGTTATTGATAAGATAAGGGATATGTGTGTTTAGGTCTCTTTGATGTCGTAGTGTGGCCAATGGTCTTTGGCATTTGTTGCCAAATTTATGTATATTTCTTTTTATGTTCTCAGTGTAAAGTTTATAGGTTCTGTCAACGGTAGCTAGGAGTTCCTGTCGTGTAGTGGTCAAGAACTAGATTAAAGTCTCCTCCCAGAATCAAGTATCCTTCTTTAAATCTCTCCAAGATAGATTTATATTTAAGGTATGCATTTAATTGGCATTGGTTAGGTAGGTATATATTTGCAATTGTAAATAAGTGTCCATTAATTCGGAGTTTGAGACACAGGAAGCGTCCATCTGATTCAGTATAAAAGTCAATTATTTCATGTGATAGGCTACAGTGAATTGCGACCACTATGCCTTTGGATTTTCCATCAGAACTGCAGCTGCAATATCATGTAGGATAGTACTGATTATGTATGCGTGTGGAGAAGTCAGATGTAAAGATTGTTTCTTGTATTAAGGCAATAGATATATTTTCTTTATGCAAATTATACATAAGTTGTCCTCTTTTACTCGTTATAGTTAGTCCTCGTACATTAAATAAGCATATTTTCACATCCATGTTAGTTTATGTAGTTATAGAGTTTGGGGATAGAGTTAGGTAGGGGAATGATAAAAACTTTTATTAAGATTCAATAAAAGTTCTTATTGTTAAAAATGGTGCTAATTGCCCCAACCAATCAGATCTTATTAAACATTTGAAAGCTAACATCAACCCCCATTATCAGTTATCAAGCTTTTTGGATGGAACTTTTAAGCTCTATTTTCCCTCTAGTCTATACTACAAGTACCGTACATCTCATATACAAAATATTAACGTTTTTATTATTCACTAATTTTATACAATCCGAAGATACCAAACATGATATACATATAATTTTGTATGACCAAGAAGTAAAATATCTTGGGTTCCCCTTGTGATATCCTCCTGTAAAATATATGGCAGATACACCTTGATTCCAGCATTAGCTGATATTATTTGGGAAAATATGACAAAATTCCTCCCCTTGAATTAGCCATTCTGGGGAATGCTGCAGTTGCTACTTGATTTTTTTTTTTTAATTCCCTCCAAACGGAGGTATTGTTTATTGAGTGATTAAATATATTCAATCATATTTAAAGGAAACGTAACAATTTAACAGTTTTGTACAATCTGTTTTGCGTATCAGTTACTTCAATAACATTTTTTTCCATTTTCCATTAGCATATACATTCTACTTACATTAAATCTATCAAGTATTGTTATGGAGTATCTGGGAGAGGGTTTTCGTTACAGGAAAGTGGGGAGTCTATCCAGCAGTTCCAAATTTTGGTAAATTTAGTGGGGCATTTTCTATGTTGGTACAATCATTCTTTGTATGGTATTGTAGCATTTACTGCTGTCTCCATAGGGAGAAATTTGGTGGAGTTGCTTGCATCCATTTTTGGGCTATTAGTTTTTTTGCTATAAATAGTGTTTCTGCTAAAAAGGTTTTTTTGAAGGTGTCCACAGGTAGGTCATCCATAATGTTTAAGAGACACACTTTGGGGTCTAGCCCCACTGGAGAGCCTATGTGGTCGTGTAGGAAGTTTGTTATTTGTATCCAGTACCCTTGTATAACTTATCGCATGATATGGTCGTGTCCAAACATTCCAGGTGCCATTTGACACTTAGGGCATTGCGGGCTGCGAGTAAGATCATATTTAGATATTGTAAGTGGCGTTAGGTACGTTCTATGTAACATATGTATTACAGTGCGTAAGTCTATCTGATAGTTTTGGAGATATAACCTTTTGTGCCCGAAGGGCTTCTTCCCATTCTTCATTGTCTATTGGGTCCAGGTCTAAATCCCATGTAGTTCTTTTTGCTTGTGTATTTTTGTGAGTTTGGGAGGCTAGTATTTGTGTGTATATCCTGGATATCAGTTGTTTGGGTTGAGAATCTCTCAGTAGAGCTGGTATTGGGTTAAAAGTAGGTTGTGTCTGCGGTGTTATGGGAATTGAGCTTGGTATGCATGTTTGAGTTGAAGGTAGTAGAATTTCATGGTATCCTTTAGTTGATATTCTGTTTGTAGCTGCTGGATGGTTTTTATGCCATTTTTTCCAGCTATGTGTGATAGTTGGGCAATACCTGCTTCCTACCACAAGTCTGGCTTTGGTATTGTTGTAAATTCTTTAAGGGTATTGTTATTCCAAAGTGGGGTTTGTGAGTTTATCTGTGGTATACCCATTCTTTTGAGCATTTGTTTCCAAATTTGGGAAGCTTGTTTGAAAATAAGTTGTCTTGGAAGTGGTTTTAGGGAGCACTTATAGCTTTGCATTATATGATATATGGGTCTAGAATGTATTTTATGTCCTGAATATTTTCCAAATGCATTTTTCACTTGTAGAGTTTGCTTTAAAGATGGGCCTTGATCTGCCAGATACAGAAGCATGTCGTCTACGTATAGGCTTACAACTTCTTTATGTTGATTTTTTATGTTGAGTCCTTGTATGTTGGGGTGTGTTCTCAATTGTTCCGCTAGTGGCTCGACCGCCAAGGCATATAGAAGTGGTGACAGGGGACAACCCTGTCTGGTGACCCTGGTTACTTGAAACCTTTGGGAAATACTGCCATTTGCAAGTATTTTGGCTTGTGGATTTGAGTATAATATTTGTACCCATTTAATGAACCTGGGGTCAAATCTGAATTTGTTTAGTACTTGCCAAAGGTACTGCCATTCCACTGAAACGAATGCCTTGGCCATGTCTAAGCTCACTATACATATAGTACCTACATTGTCATGTTGGGTTTCCATATTCATATATAAACGGTGGGTGTTAAAGGTGGTATTTTTCCCCATAATAAATCCTTTTTGGTCTGGATTTATTAGGGTTGTTACTGCTGTGCCAAGGCGTAATGATAGATTTTTTAGATTTTAATATCGACTTGCAATAGTGAAATAGGTCTATATGACTCAGGGGACTTAGGGTCTTTACCAGGTCTAGGGATAAGAATGATGAGGGCATCTTTCATGCTATTGGGTAAATTGTTTAACTCAAAAATGTCCTCATATAGCTCATGTAGCTTGCTGGCAAGGTTGTCTATATAGTGAACATAAAATTCTACTAGTAAGCCATCTGTTCCCGGGGTTTTGTTTTGGGGTAGCATTGCCAATGCTGTATTTCTGTTACATTTATTGCTTCTAATTTTCGATAGTGTGCTTGGGATAATGATGGAAGTTGGATTTGCATAAGGTAGTTCTGGATGTCAGTGGGGTATTGTAATTGTGTATAATTGTTTTTAAATTTGTAAAAAATGGTTGGATACTTCTTGCGGGTCTGTCAGCATAGAGATGGATGTTGTTTTAAGTGTGAGTATTGTTGCGTTTTTTTTTTCATGATGCTCTAGATATGCCAGTAATTTTCCCCATTTTTCCCCATGTTTGTAATGGCTAAAAGATTGGAAAAGAGTTTTCTTTTTTGCTTTTTCTAGTTTTATGTTGTCTGTTATTCTGGTTTGCAACTTAAGTGCTGTTGCATTTTCTCCAGTGGGGTTAGTAATGAAGTTTGTATTGGCCTTTTCTAGTGCTTTTAGTGCGGACATCTCTGTTGCCATTGAGCGGCATTTGATTTGGATAATGGCTTGTGTGAGTTTCATCTTTGCATGTAATTTAAAAGCATCCCACAACATTAACCCATTTGTTGATCTGCTATTTATTTCAAAAAAATATTCCCATTCTTCCACTAAAGTATCCTCTTCTGGGAAGAACGATAACCGAAATGGGTTTAGTCTTCAAGTGGCGCTTGGTTGAGTTCCACTACATCTAACAGTTACCCAACAAGGAGAATGATCGGATAGTGTTCTTGGTAGGTATCCGGCATTGTCCAGTTGTGTTAGCAGTGGCTCGCTAAACATTATCATATCTATTCTTGACATTGCATTATAGGCAGGAGAGAAGCATGAGTATTCTCGTTTATCAGGATACTTGTGCCTCCATATGTTTTGCATGTGTATACTTGCTTGCAAGAAGGCGACTAAATCTGGTATTGGGGTGTGTGTTTGAAGTAGGGTGGGTGTTTGTTGGAGGCGATCTAGGGCTAGATTAAGGGCTGTATTGAAATCACCAAGCCAGATCCCTTTGGCAATAGGGTGATCTGCCATAAACTGGAGTCCAAGCTGAATCACAGTTCAGTTGTAGGGAGGGGGAATATAGTAGGCCATTAACAATACTGTTTGAGCACATATTTTACCATACAAAAATACATATTTACCCATAGGGTCCAGTCTTGCATCCAGCAACTCAAATGGCTCTGTTTTGGAAATTAAAATTGCTACTCCTCGTAAGTAAGTGGTAAAATGTGAGTGGTACACCCATCCCACCCAGGGTTTCTTAAGGGTGTGGTATTGTGTGTTGCTAAGATGGGTTTCTTTAATTGCTGTAATGTCAGCTTTACAGTTTTTTATATGTTGTAGAGCTGCTATGCTTTTTGTTTTAGATTGCAGACCTCGGACATTCCAGTGTAACGATTTAAAGGGCAATTATAGTGAGAAAATTGTTTTTTTTAAATTTCTTCTAATGTATCCTATAAGTCATCCCATCCACCAGGGTACCTTAGTTTCTTTAAATTCTACATAGTCCCCGAGATATAAGCCTTTGAATATGCTGTGATTTGTAGGAGCTGCTTCACCTCATCTGTCACTCAAAGGCACACACCCACACAATCCAAAGGTCCCCTGCAGTACTGTCACATACTCCTTCACCAACACTATATGTACCATGTGCAACATATAGTCAAATGCTGTAGTGCTAAACACAATCAATAAACCATTAACCCAGCAATATGAGCATAACACACTATAAAACAGCCCCTCCCCCCCAAAAAAAATCTTATATACATACAAAACCAGTGACTCAAATAGAACACTAATACAGTATATACAATACAGTAATACAGACTATATACCAAACAAGACACACAGTGCAATCTATGAAATATATAGACTAAAGCAACTGAAATGTAACAGGACAACAAGCAGTGTCACTGTGTTTGTGAAGGTCTCACTACAAGCTGCTGTTACACTGACTCTCTCTTCAGTGATTATGATCTCAGCTAAGCAGGGGGAGAGATATGAACTTTAGGTAAAAAGTAAAAAACAATTAGCAAAGTTAGAGCACAGGCAGAGTTCAGTAACTTACTTGTAAAGAATCTCAGCACCACTTGTCCTCCTCTCTCCCCCTCTGCCCCTCCCTTCAGCATATTGCTACTTTATTCCACACTTTGATTGCTTGCAGTCTAGCTCTGGAAAGGAGGGGTCAACAGGATGTCAGCACTTCATTTAAAGTCCTTTCAACTGACAATGCTCGGACTCTGTATACAGCCCGTCACTGCTTGAGGGGGAGTAGACAGAGAGGGGAGGGGGACTACACAGCTTGGTACAAACTTCTGCCAGTGTGAAGAAACGAAGCCACACAGAAACATGAAAGTAAGGCAGCTTATACTAAGTGATCTATACATTGTATACAGACAAAGTTTTTTTTTCACTATAGTTGCCCTTTAAGCTTTAAAGGTGCCCATTTTTTGTTATTGGACTCAGGACTTCCCTTGCATATCTAACATAGGGTTTCCCCTTTCTTGTATCTCCCCATTTCTCCAGTATTTGCCAAATTACTATTAACATTAACTGTTTTAATTGTATATACTTTACAGTTGTATATGGATTGTACATTTCAATATAAAGAAACAGTAAACTATTTACAATAACATTTGCAAACGATCTGAATAGATGTTCAGGTTGTTGGGTTTGAAAAGTATACCAATACAGTATTAGAAAAACATTTCTCATTTGTGTGGTCTTGGTCAGTTTGCAGATAGAACAAACAAGTTTTACTGCTTATTTCAGTGCTACTTATTTTTTAGCTAGCTAGTGGGGTGGTACAGTTATAGTCCATATAGCCAGCAGTTGGTATTACAGATTAAGGAGGTGGATATGCGTAATATCGCATCTAAGAGATCATGCTCTGATTTATTAGAATAATGGAGCATTTTTGGTGGTGGTTTCTATTTGGTTAGGTACATGGGGGGAATGATAGAAATAAGTACAAAAGGTCCCAATATCTAGGCATGAGTTGGTTGTGTCCAAAGTCATGATTACTTGATGATTTATATGAATAAAAGGATAGTTTTGGTAAGAGTAATGTTTATAGTGGGTTTTACTTATCTTTTGATGATTTCTATGTTTGCTGTTTTGGTATGGGACAGTTGTGGTTATTCCAATTTGTTATGTTGTTATTGTCCAATAGGGTGGTATCATTGTTGAGGTTTGTGGAAGTTTGGGTGAAGTTTGGAGTGTTTTATTTTCCGTGGGTTTCCATCCATTTCATCGCATGTTTTGTCGTGTTTGTCCATCTGGGACTGGGCCTACCTACCTACTTGTGTGCTGGGGCCTACCTACCTACCTACTTGTTTGCTTGATGCCCTCTTGCTAAAGAAATGAAAAGGCAAACATGCTATAACTGATATTGTACCATCAGATCCTCCGAGGACACATAAGAGGCTGAGTCCATTGTCGGAATGTGGTAAGTAGGTTGCTAGCCACATCTGGAAATGAGTCCGTGGGTCCTTTTTGCATGGAACAAATATTTTGCAATAGACCTCTGGGGTCAACTGATACTTCGCTATTATAGCAGCCTTGATAGCTCCATAATCGTTACCCTTCTCCCCAGGTAATTCTGCAAAAGCATCCAGCACTTTGTAGCAGATGTCTGTCCCAATCCTCCCGAGGCAGACAATACTGATGGGAGGCTCATTCAAAATAGCTACAAATTTAAGTTTGTGACCCACTTGTAAACTTGCTCCTCCTCCACCAGGAGAACTCCAGTTCATGTTGGTGTGTAGCTTGTTGCTCTGCTGCCTCAGCCTCCCTTTCAGACTGGCGTTCCAGAAACTGTAGGTACTGTATGGGGTTAGTGTTGCTTAACCTTTCCAACACTGCCTGAGGAGACTGTGTAGTTGCAGTGTTATGCCTTGGTACTGGGGATATGGTCCTTGATGTTGCTCCATCCAGGGCAGTAGCAATATCATTTGTGTCCATGTCAAAGTGAGTGATCCCTGCTGTAGGCTCATCAAGCATTTCCTGTACTTGGATATCTGCCTCCATTAATTCACAAATCAGCTCCTCTTTCCTTTTCTGATATGAATCAATGTGTCCTTGGATTCAGACATTTTGCCAAGTAGAAAAGAGTATGGAAAACAAGATTTTGGAGAGGGTACTGTCAGGGAGATTCAATAAAAGTTCTTATCAGTTAAAATGTTGATAATTTTGCCCCAACCAATCAGATCTTATTTAACATTTGAAAGCTAACATCTGATTGGTTGGGGCAAAATTAGCACCATTTTTAACGATAAGAACTTTTATTGAGTAACCCTGTGTGTGTCTATCAGTTTAATAATCCAATACACCAGCTATTGACCACAAAACTTAAATTCTGCTCTACAGGGTTAATTGGTTAACACTGCAATAGAGGTTCTGAGTATAAACACCAAAAATCCCAAACGCTGCCAAACACTTTGTTACAAATACCCACTCTGGTCTGGCTATCTACTTATCAGTTATCAGAAAATGTACTCCAACTAACCAAAAAGTTGTATAAAACATAACGGAGAAGGAGGGGTAGCAAATATAATCACAGCACACACTAAAATATATCTTAATATTTATACGGTAAACTGCCCCCACATTTCGACAGTGAAATGACCCGTAAACTATATCTAAGGGATTATAGACACCCCTAACTTCTAAAGATCCTGCAAGGAAAAGATCATTCACATCTATCACTCTATACACAGATCTATATATCTGAACAATAATTCCTATTTTGAAAGCAAGGTTCTTTTGGGATATACTCAGACTAGGACAATTAGCCTTTAAATTATTTTATTTCATTTATTAAAATTGCATAAAAAGAAAAATGCTATAGTAAATAACTGAACATTAAAAGTAGCACACAGTTAAGAGAAAATGGGATAAAGAAGAGGATACTTGTGAGTAAATGGTGTCTGTTAGTCCATGAGCAAAGTCCATGAAAACTTGATAATCCAATATGGGAAAAAATGACATATGCGATCCGCCCAATTGGATAGATGTTTCTTTGTAGATGGTAAAATGGGGAACTCTTGCTTTCTGCCCAGAACCCTATTTTATGCATTGTCCATAAAATGGGAGCAGCATTGGTCCCTGAAGGGGTGTTTGTTCCCTCCCAGAGAGGTGTATCTTGCTCTTTGAAGGGAACTTTAAAGCTCTATTTTCCCTCTAGTCCATACTACAAGTACCGTACACCTCACATACAAAATATTAACAGTTTTGTGATCCACTCATTTTATACAATCCGGAGATACCAAACATGATATACGTATGATTTCATATGACCAAGAAGTAAAATATCTTGGGTTCCCCTTGTGATATCCCCCTGTAAAATATATGGCAGATATGCCTTGATTCCAGCATTAGCTGACATTATTTTGGAAAATATGACACAATTCCTTCCTTTCAATTATGATGAAATATGAATTAACTTTGAAATAACATCTGGTTAAACTCTGTTTTAAAGTTGCAGCCCCCCTGCTGCTATCGTCTGGGGAATGCTGCAGTTGCTGCATGATTTTTAACACCTATTGCCTTTGAGGCAGATACCCTGCTGGGTTAAACAAATAACAAATGAAGGTAGGGGAAGAGCACTATCTTTTACAAACGGTCAGGCAGGGCCAGAGGCTTTAATCAACCCTTTGAGTACCTGTGGGTTGAAATAGGTGGGAGCTGCCATACTGATTACACTGCTATAGGAGTGGGATAAGTTGAACATTACTGCTGCCATTATATATATTACCAATGGGGGTTAAAATGCCACTCACGTTCGTGATAAGACTGAACTGTCACTTTAAGAAACAGAGGGCTATATTCTCTATCTCATATGATATAAGACATTCATTGCTGTAACATAAGGTGAAATGCATTTTAATAAGCAATAAGTCAGAAGGAGTAAGGGCTAGGCCACACTAGCACATTTTTCGTGCGTTTGCCCACGATTTCCGATGCGCATGCGATTGCGCGTCCATTTGCATTTTGGTAACGCATGCGTTCACCATTTTTGGTGCATTAACGCAGCGTTTCCATAATGCCAAATGGCCAAAACGCATGCGCAAAACGCAAACGCACAAGAAAAGCGCACACAATCGCGTGCGATAACGCTCGTGATTTTGTGTGTGATTCCTGTGCGTTGTGGCCTCAGCCTAAGATAGATTTGTAAAAGAGTGATAATAGAGATATGAAATGTTATGTGGGTCCCCAAACTCATCCTCATCTGCAAGATCCTGTCTGCCATCTTTCAAAGATCTGCATACACACAGTCCCGAGCGTTCCCCTATAGGGAGAACGCTTGGGACTGTGTGTTTCCATCAGCCGCGCTAGACTCCTATAGGGAGTCTACGCGGCCGATGGAAATTTTCGGCCTTTCCCGAACGAGCGTACGGCCACCCATCGTTCGCGGCCGCGCGCGCTCGTTCGGAAACGAACGTACACACAGTAACGATAAGCCCCGATATCGTCGGATCCGACGGTATCGGGGCTTTATCGTTACTGTGTGTACCCACTTAAATCCTCAATTGCCCTCTAAAGATAAGTTAAAGAATAATGAATACACTGTGCTTGTGTTGTGTTTGAATAATAGTTAAAAATGTACAATATACCGCAAGTAGGAAATTAAATACCTTATCAGTTCCTACACTTTCTTTAATAGCTTCTCCCACTTCTGTTTCATTCCCATAAACCGAGGCACAATCAATATGGCGATAGCCAACCGAAAGAGCATATTTCACGGCCTCTTTAACCTAGTTTTAAAAACAAAACAAGCTGTTAAATTACAGTTACCCAGTCAAGCCCCATAGCAATATATATATATAGATAGATATATATAGTCCAGGCAAAATGTTAGGCACTTAACTTACAGGATACAAAAAGGTAAGTATATAGAACCCTGGTGCTACTAGAGAATTAGAATAAGAATACAGTCCATGTAGAACTAGTTCACACAGGGATTTATCCAAAATATCAAATATTTATTGTGCAAAATGCATAACGACACAGTTTCGGACCCTCTCTAGAGCCTTTTTCAAGCCAGTGCAAATACAAAAACACAATGTGCTTATTTAAGTGCTAAACAGAATAAACATTTCTCAAGAATAATTGTATAAAAAGTGCTTGATTATAAGCACTTAATATGCACTTTTTATAGAATTATTCTTGAGCACATGTTCATGTTTTAAATTATGATGAGGTCACAGGAAAAGGAGTGGCTTTTTTTTGTGTATTTGCACTGGCTTGAAAAAGGCTCTAGAGAGGGGCCGAAACGTTGTCGTTATCCATTTTGCACAATAAATATTTGATATTTTGGATAAATCCCTGTGTGCACTAGTTCTACATGGACTGTGTGTGTATATATATATATATATATATATATATATATATATATATATTATAATTTCAATATAGGCACTCACATTATACAGTATACACAGTATACTTGCACAGGTGCAGTACAGTTCTAATAGATAATTGAATGAGACAAATTGTTGCACTCAAAGGGTCTTTTTGAGAGGTTTATTCAAAACATATATATATATATGTATGATACAAAATGATAGGTTATATAACATTGCATCTATACTCCATCTGATTTTTATGCATGCAATAGCTGTAAATAAGTTTACATAGTCATTTGTTCAAACAGGTGTAGTTTAATGGGACCTATGCCGCACAGATGCATTTTTGGTGTGTCTGACACTTGTACTTACTAGCACTGTAGCATTTAGTCATTGAATAGCATAATTAGATTGTGATTAAACAGGCGATGCTCAAGCATAATAAATGACCTATAAACAGTGTTTAGCTATGTCATCAGAACTGGGCCAGATGTACAATTAGGCACACTATGCACACTATGTATTTTTAATACACATCTGACACCCCATGTGGTACAGTTAATAGTTTAAATTAGTCCTTTGTAAGGAAAATGGATGTGAATTGGGGTGTGGTCTATGGTGAGCTGTGAGGTTAAAGGCGCCAGACAATTAATGTAGCACTCACAAAAATTTGTATAGTATAGAATATAATGTACCTTCTACTTTATACTAAGAGTATTAGACATCACATCCTTGTGTTTACCAAAGCCACAAACTCCTCTTTATCATTTAAAATGTTTACACTTTTAAACTGAGAGCATTGGATATAACATATGAAATCACAGCCAATACCTGAATGCTATTCCCCTAGCTGCATTCTCTGAGAATGCAAGCTCTTGGAGAGTTTGCTTGGAGAAAAAAGCTTGGAGAGCTTGATGAGGAGGAGAAAAAAGAGGAGAGCATCATTTTGCTGCATAACAGATTAACCCTCCCTCTGTCATCTTTCTAACTATTGTAATTTTAATCTGGAACTGATTGATCACTTCCTAGATCATTTGAAGGATCACTTCCTAGATCACTTCCTTGCATTGTTCTCCTATGCTGTGGGAGACTTTGCTATTGCTCCTGCTATTGCAGTTTGTGTAGGAGTCAGTCAGGTGGATAACATACCCCTTAATATATACTATTATTATGCTATGTATGTAAGAGAAGTCTTCTTGTGACCTAAATTAAATGTTCACATAGGACATCTCCATGATTTCTAATATTCTTATATTGCACAATGCTTGACAAGGTTCTCATTCATTCAGGTCATGGTATAGCTGTTGTATTCAATTAGATAAACTGGACTTAAAGTTTAGTTCTTAAAGGCATTTTGTTAGTCATCCGACTGGCTTTATGAATTCAGAATGACTTGTACAAGAATCTGTTGTCAATTTGACCCCAACTGTCTGCCATGTACAATGCTGTTTTGACACCTTACCCTGGTTAAAAGCAGCTCTTCAGAATGTCAACTGGGATAATGTATTATCAGGTAAAGGTACTGAACAGAAGTGGACTGTGTTTAAGGGGATTTTAAGCCAGTTCAGATCTAAATTTATACCCTTGGGAAATAAATGTAAAAAAATTAAATTTGCGCCCATGTGGCTGAATTCCGATATAAAGAGGCAAATGCAAAGGAAGAAAAAGGCATTTAAAACCTTTAAGTCAGAGGGAACGGAAAGGGCCTTTAGGGATTATAAAAACTGTAACAAGGAGTGTAAGAAAGCAATAAAACTAGCTAAAATTAATAATGACGTTAGGACAGCTGAACAAAGCAATGTTTTCATGAAAAAGCGTGCCTACCTATTGGCGTCGTCGCCGACGGGGAGGAGGGGGCGGAGCCTACAAGAGCAGTGTTGCTGCAACAAGCTGCTGTAGGTTTCGTGAATCCCGGGGTGAGGACCTAGCGGTTCAGGTCCTCACCCTGGGTAAAAGTTACTGCACGAAGATGTGGAGAGGAGGGAAGGTGAGTATAATTGTCCTTTAATGATTTAGAAGTGGGTATTGTCAGCAAGGTTTCTGTGTTTGCTGATGACACAAAACTTTGTTGACCAATAAAAATTACAGAGGATGTGCAATCGTTGCATGGGGATCTAGATAGATTGTCACATTGGGCTGCTAAGTGGCAGATGAGAATCAATGTTGATAAATGTAAGGTGATGCATTTTGGACTTAAAAATCCTTGTGCTGCCTATACTATAAATGGCTCTGTGTTATGTGAATCCCTGTTGGAAAGGGATCTTGGAGTTTTGGTGGATAACAAACGCAAGCAGTGCCAGGCGGCAACAGCCAGATCCAGCATGGTATTGTCTTGTATAATGAGAGGTATGGATTCAAGGGAGGAAAATGTTATTCTCCCTCTTTACAAAGCATTGGTAAGGCCTCATTTGGAATATGCAGTGCAATTTTGGAATCCTGTGTACAAAAAGGCCATCTTTGAAATGGAAAGGTTTCAGAGAAGGGCAACTAAATTAATACGGTATTGGGGGAGCTTGAAATGAAGAGAGACTGGAAAAGTTACAATTATGTACGCTGGAGAAAGCGCTTGCATAGGGATATGATTAATGTGTATAAATACATTAACGGCCATACAATAACTATCTGGGGCATTGTTCAACAATAGAACATCAAGACACGAGACATCCCTTAAGACTTGAAGAAAAAAGTTTTAGGCTTCAAGTTCGGAAAGGGTTTTTCACTGTGAGAAGGTAAAGCTATGGAACTGTCTTCCAGTGGACTTGTTATGGCAGGTTCATTGGTCAGTTATAAAAAAAGCGGGATGAGTTTTTGCAAACAGGGAATGTTGCAAGTTACTGGTATTGATACATAAAGTAGAGTTGATCGAGAAATTTCCGATTGCCACTTGGAGTCAGGAAGGATTTTTTTTCCCCCTTCATAAATTTGGTGGGCTTTTTTTGCCTTCCTCTGGATCAACAGTTAGGCAGGAAATGAGGATATTGCTAGATGAGTTGGACTGGATGGATGCCTTTATTCAACCTCAAATACTATACTGTTTTGACACCTTAGTTACCCTGGGCAGTTTTGATAAAACCCCTTAGCCTCAATACATCCACACCTTGCATTCAGAAGCTCCCTAACACCTGTCTCTCACATGCTTTTTGGGACTAATATTGACAAAACAGATTCTTGTACAAGTCATTCTGAAAGCCAGTCGGATGACTAGTGAAACATCTTCAAGAACTAAACTTTAAGTCAAGTTGATCTAACTGAATACAACCTATATTGCACAGTAAAGGTGTATAAAAGGAAGTAAACTATTTTATAATAAAAGAAATAGAATTGTAAATTTACATGTGGATCATAAACACAGGTTTAGATGCTGAATATAAGTTATAAAATGTGAATTTTGATTGTAACAAATTTTAATTATAAAAGCAAACAAAAATGATGTGTACAGTAGGATTAGGTGATACCTTTTTATTATAGACTAACAGTTCATTTTTGCAGACAAGCTTTTGAAAAATACACTTCTCTCTACTCTCAGGTCAAGTAGCACTAAATAACAAAGGGTACAGCACATCGTTAAAGCTTATGGAGATGCAACCTTCTCTTTGGAAATCCTATTAAGTTTGGAATGTAGGTGTCACGAACGCCAGTTTGCTGGGCACGTGATCTGACAAATCAATAGGTACTCGCTGCCACCACTTTTCTTTACGGCCTTAAAGACGCCCCAAAACACTCTTGACTCTCACTGACTATGCACACCCCTGTCCTGGCAGCTAAATGGTTAACACCATTCTCTCCAGCAACTAACTGGTTAATTAGCATCAGTCCTTCACAAGCAGTCACAGAGTTAATTAGCATTTACACTGCCAAACACTCAATCCACATATAAACTTATCAGAGGCTAACTGAGTTCTTTTAGAGCATCAAAGACAAAACCTATTAAATTTTAGATTTAATATTCCAAAAGGTGGACAGTGCACATAATACAAAAATAAAAGAAAATGGTGTTATAATAAAATGACATACAATAGGTACAACAGTTATATAAAATAAAAAGGATAAAAATATTCACAGACCCTACTCACTAGAAGAAGTCCTGTATCCCGGGGCGGGAAGAAACATCGGGTCCATACACACGGTTTTAGCATGTCCCCTCAGTATGAACAAAGTTATAGGGGCTACAAGGATTTTTAAACCATTTCATGAACCAACCCCCTCCTCATAAGGTGGGAGTGTTTAGGAATGTCCAAACTAGCCAAAAGCATTCATTCCCCCTCAGTTAGGCAGATTCCATATGTGTAATCCATATTTCCCAAGATATTAATAACTCGCCTTGGCAAGGTAATAAGGGCTCCATGTTGGGTATCATTTTGAGGGGCCTTCCTTTCCATTCACAAATATAATATTGGTTTCTGTAGGATTAAAGGGAATGTCCACCCCTCCACACACAAATCGTTACCTGCTTCAAAACCCCCGAAAAGCAGGACTTCGTTATGTTGAAAATTTCCAATTCCGCTCCCAGACAGAGTTATTATACTCACATGCTCCTCCTCGCTCCACCGCCGCGGCTTTCCACTTCTGGGTAAGGGAGTCAGTGTTGGCCTTGACAGTGACGTCACGGCCAATCACTGACTGCCATTCCCGGAGCAGTCTCCACTGCGGCTGCGCAAGAACAGAACAGCAGCCGCAGTGGAGACTGAGTGAGCAGACTGGAAGTGGCGGTGGAGCGAGAAGCTTGTGAGTATAATAACTCAGAATTGGACATTTTCAACATAATGAAGACCTGCTTTTCGGGGGTTTTGAAGCAGGTAACGATTTTTGTGTGGAGGGGTGGACATTCCCTTTAACTTATTATTTGCAGTAAAACAATAAAAACAAAAATAAGGTAAACACTAGGGAACTGTAAATTGGACATAATAATGAAAGTAATAAGTAAGATATATGCAATGTACAAGTAGACAGGGATAGGCAAAGGGAGAATGGATCAAACCTGTCATGGGGATGATATATGTCAACTGGGATGATATATTCTCAGATAAAGATACTGAACTGAAGTGTGAATAATAACAAAACATAAGTTATACTTGTGAAATGTATACTACATTACCAAAATTCTGAGGCACGCCTCTAAATCTTTGAAGTCACACTAGTCCACGCAAGATCATTGTTTCTTATTTTCACAGATTCCCTCATGCCTGGTAGTGTGCCTCTAGACTGAAAAAAAGCTGATGTAATTCCAATATTCAAAAAGGGTAGTCGTTCACAGCCGGACTGACCTTATAAGTAGTAATCACCATCAGTCTAGGAGGAATATATCTTGTAAAACAAACTTGCTTAGCTTTTATGAGGAAGTGAGTGGCATTGCAGTAGATGTAATATACTTGGATTTTGCTAAGGCTTTAAATACAGTCCCCCATCGGCGACTAATGTATAAGCTAAGGTCTGTTGGGCTGGAGTGGCAAATTTGTACATGGATAGAAGTAGCTGTTAATGCGTAGTTGTTGTTTTATCAATATGGACTTAAGTTCTAAGTGGTGTGCTACAGGGTTCTGTGTTGGGGACACTTCTATTTAATCTGTCAGAACTGTCAGCAAGGTCTCTGTTGATGACACCAAACTTTGTCAACCATTAAAAGCTACAGATGATGTGCAATTGTTGCAGGTGGATCTAGATAGACTGTTACATTGGGATGCTAAGTGGCAGATGAGATTCAATGTAAACTAGAAAGGGAAAGTTTAAGTATAAACTTTGAATTTGGCTTGAAGGGCTGCATTTTGGAAGGGAATATGTGTGTTTGCTGCAGATTTTAAAACTCAATAATGGGAATGATGAGTTTGTAGTGAATGCTTGTTTGGGACAAAAAAAACTTTTGTGTGTACCCAGCCCAAAATGGTGCTAATTTTGATCCAATCAATCAGATTGGTTAGGGCAAAATTAGCACCATTTTCAATGATAAGAACTTTTATTGAATCTCTGTATCTTTTTGATGATTGGTCAAAAAAAAATGTTTGACTTTAGTTACCCTTTAAGTATGGCTGCCACAGTAATGGATAAGTATATCAGTAGGTGTGTGTACCTGTGTCCGGTTGGGGGTTAAAAAAAACACTTTTTTGATGATTGGTCAAAATTAGTTTTTTTGACTTTAGTTACCCTTTAGGTATGGCTGCCACAGTAATGGAGCCAGGAGAGCCAGGAGAGAAAGTAAGAAACTTACCCGCTCGCTCGCTCCCCCGGCGCGTAGTCTGACAGGTCCCGACGGACCTTGTCATCTATGCGCATGCGCGATCTATGCGCATAGAAGACAAGGTCGGACCTGTCAGACTAAGCGCCGGGGGAGCGAGCGAGCGGGTAAGTTTCTTACCTTCTCTCCTGGCTCCTGTTTTTGTTTCTATTGAAGAACGGAAGGTAAGGCACAGCTCCTTTACCTCCCGTTCTTCAATAGAACTGGATTCCCAAATCTTCAAAATACGAGTGGAGATACCCTTTAAAATCTGTTTAGCCAGTTTAAAGATACATTAGTTTTTGCTATCTTCTTTTTGCAGACCAGGAGCATCTCAGTGTAATTGCAAGCTCTCAAACAACACCTCATGTCCGTGTGTTATCTGTTTCCACACAGCCTGCATAGGAACTCCATAGTGGTGACATTCCCCCTCCCCCACTATCCAGATCCATGCTTGTGTATCCTTCCATCTAGAGTAAAACCCTTATATGGTAGATATCCCGTGCCCAGACCTAACAGCCGAGCTATTTTTTAAAAAAAACAATCAGAACTGTACTTACAGCCTATCATTCCCACAGCGCTAGCCATTTGACGTCAGCCACGTCTGTGATTGGCTGGGTCTCAGGCGAGCAGGAGCGAAGGGGCTGTAAGTAACGTCCTAATCATTATTTAAAGAAATAACATGACAGTCATACAATAAAGGGCCATACAATAAGCTGTCTGGTGAGCGTTATCGCACGCGATTGTTTGCGTTATTCTTGTGAGTTTTCAGTTTGCAAGTGCGTTTTGCACATGCGATTTTGCCGTTTTTCGTTACGGCAACGCATGCGTTAACGCACCAAAAATGGTGAACGCATGCGTTACCAAAACGGAAACGGATGCGCAATCGCATGCGCATGGGAAATCGCAGGGATTTTTGCGTTCCCACGATTTCCATCATAACCAAATCGCATGCGCTTTCGCAAACGCAAAACACGTGCGCAAACGCTTAAAAAACGCATAAGTGGGGCCTAGCCCTAATAGAACATGTCAGAGGCAAAACTATGAAACTATCTTCAAGTGGACATGGTGATAGCAGTTTCATTGGATAGTTAAAAAAAAAAGTTGGATGAGTTTCTTAAAATAAAGAATGTTGCATGTTACTGGTATTGATACATTAAGTAGAGTTGATCCAGGGATATTTATGATTGCCAGGAAGGAATTTTTTTCTTCTTCATAACTCTGGTGGGTTTTTTTGCCTTCCTCTAGATTAACAATTAGGTAGGTAATGTTGGTATTGCTGAATAGTGGCTGAGGAATCCCACAACCTTATTTAGAGCAGTTTGTTTAGTGTTAAATAAAGGGATCATTATAAGTTCAAACTAAGTAAGTCTTTGCAAAAGAACCTACATGAAATGCTATGATTTTCCTTTTTGTGTATAGCTTTAGTTTTTCCTCCCACAAAGTGCAGCCATATGGAAAACGTAGTGCTTTTTAGGTTGGAAGAGTTTTTCTTTTTGATGACAGAGAAGAAAGCAAAGAATTAGAGCACTCATGTCAAGTCTAAAGGTGGGTACACACAGTAACGAGAAAGGGCGGACCCAACAATGGCGGATCCTTTCTCGTTACTTTGTGAAACACATTTTTCGAATGATCGTGAAGCAGTTGAACATTCACCATTCTTGCAGATTCTGTTAATCTGCCATGGGCGATTAATGAACAACCCTCGGCTGAACGCATACACACTACCAGCCAAAATGGCCATTTGCCGCTCGAAAGCTTAAGAATGGTCTGATGTTCTGTGTAACTATCCTTGAAAGGGAACCTTTACTCAAAAATTATATATGATTATATAATACTACATTGTAGGTAGATATCAGTTGTTACACCCAGAAATTAACACCTGGTATCAGTTTAAAAGAGGAATTCAAATCCATAAATTGCTATATTGTTTACTGCCTTGTTAAAGGGACAGTTCAGTGGAAATTATCAATATTTGTTAAATTGTTAGTTTGTGTAATGCCTTCTTAGTTATTCTACATATTCTTTCCCATTTGGAAAATGATTTAATTCCCTTTGCTGTTCCCTGCTGTTGATATTAGTGAGCTGACATTTCAGGTTCTAACGGTCCTTATTCTTCCCAGGATGCACCACTTCCTTGGAATGTTCCTAACAGTAATTTCTACTGATTGGTTGTTGGATGGGTCAAAGATGCTCAGATCTCTACTGAGCAACTGAAACAACTTAGGCGCTGGGTCAAGGGCAAGATTATAGCAGTCTCTACTAGGGGTCCTGCAAACAGGATGTCAGTATTTCGGTTGCATTTATTTATACACAGACAAAATGCTGAATGGGCAGATTAAGGTCATAGGGATGAAAAAATACTGCTCTTTTTTTCTGAAAAGCATATGTATTTGCACTGAACTTCCCCTTTAACTGCTTCATCTGCGGGTCAGTGGTAAGATAAAGTACTGCATATAATATTCAATCAAAGTGCACATTGCCATTTTACATGGCAATGTGCAAATAATTTACAAATTATACATTCAACAATGTAAGCTTATTTTAATAATCAGATTCTGCTCTGGCTAAATAAAGGATATTCCAGGTGCTCAATCATCCCCCTTCATGCATTTATAAAGACCTTTGTTGGGCACTGTCTGCATTTGTAAAGTCCTTTAAAAACAAAGCTCTCATTTAAATTTGTAATTTCTTTAATAGTCTGCTGTGTTATTAGCCATGTACACAAACAACTGCAGTACATGCACAATTATTGTAAGTGTGTATGCAAGCAACAGATGGTAAACAATCATGGGTGTGTAGCCTTAAATAGTGCCAATTTCTGATATCTGCTTGGTCATACACGGAAGTAAAAATCAACACATCTGCCCACAGCCATGGTCACTAGAGTATTTTCAAATTAGCCTTCGTACATAACTCCTTTGAACATCTTGGAATAACATCAACACAATGCTGTTTAATACAACAGAATTCCAGTCATAAAGTAAAACAATCTAAAAATCAGTAAACATTTTAGGTGGAATCACAAATCTATATATGTACAGTACAAAACAGTTCAACACAAGATGGCCATATGCCATTATCTCGACAAAGGTTTATATTATTTATATTTATGAAACCATTTATATGAATCCACCATAAAGTGCATGCATGGCTCAGTGTATAAAAAAATCATCTATCCAGTCCTTTAGTATACCAAGAACAAAACAGTTAAAGGAGAACTAAACCCAATTTTTTATACTCCAGAATCTGAAAACAACCCCCCTTAAAACACCAATAAACTATAAAATGCTACTTTAGTAAACTCTGTTTAAGTAAATCAAAGCCTGTTAAGAACTGTATGAAGTATCTGTGTGTATGTGCAGTGTCAGACCACACCTCCTGACCTCAGTCACATGCTTCCTTGCTTTATCTGTCCTGTAAAAGGATTGGCTAGATATTATTAATGGGTGTGACCAACTGTAACAAGTTTGTGCCATAGCTAAGGACTGAGCATGTGCAGAACATAATGGTCGTTGATCAAACTGTCTGATACTAGAAGTAAAGCACAAACCATATGTTATTTAGGTAAATTTCCCAGCGCCTGTATCAAAATGAGAGGTAAGACACAGATTGCTGGTTTTATATCAAGGTGTTCTGCCTTCTGCTTCAGTTTTGTTCTGTGGCTTTAGTTGCCCTTTAATTGTCCATTATTAGCTAAACAAAGCTATGTACACCTGTCAAATAAAGATCAATCATTAGACAATAGGTCGTACAATTATTTATCCAACTATCCCAATATTGAAAGGCTTGTTTATGGTGAGTGGGGAGCAACCAGGAGACCTAGCACAGCATGGAAGAACAAAGGCAGGCTCTCCTTGAGATCATACAGGATGGATTCTGCAAACACTGATGTTACCCATTGGAGAGTTACGGCACATAAAACTTCATCCAATGTTGTAACTACATACCTATGGGTACCAGTGTAGGTTTCAGCCTAGGAATAATTTAACTGTTTGTTAATGGATTGTTTTATACAGAATATCCAACTCATCATTTATGTCATGGTGACTGATAACGGCAACTGATGCAATATACCAACTACAGGATTTTTTTTGTATGCACATGCACTGCATGTCTCTGGTAGATCAGTGATGTTACAATGGTTACGGTGGGTACACACTATACCAATCCATCAAAAATGACAGACAGAATTTGCAATATATATCTCCATATATAAAGGGAGATGGTTTGTGACTGCCATACTCCCTGTGATTGTAGCTGACTCCCTATATTTTAGTAAAGGGGGCCGACTGCGACTGGGGGGAAAGTTTCGTTTGCAACAACCATTGCCGACACGGTACGTTCACCAGTGCAGGAAACTATTCTCTCGGCCGTACACACTTTAGCGATAAAGCTGGGTACAACTAAAGCTCAATCACATACACAAAACATAAGGAGACACATGGGCACCAAATTACTGCTCATGTTCTCATCAGGGGAAAAGACAAGCAGGTAATTAATCTGCTAGCATCAAATGACACCAGACAATTAATGCAGTATATTGGGCTTCCCTTGGCAATAACTTAAGCCTCTGGAGATGTATATTGTTACTCACATTGTTATAATTATCTCTACCTGGTTTCATCAGTGAGAAAAACAACAGCAAAATATATGATCCCTACATTTCCCTAAATTTTTAATGGATTCTATAGTTTTGATCTAGAAGATAATTGTAACTCTTTAGCACAACTCATACACATGGGGCCAACAGTGTATGAGCACTCCTTTCTACCGACAGTCGTGCGTGCCTGACAAATTGGTCAACAAAGCCCGACCGAACATCCGTTTCAGCCATCAAAGCGCCCACACACGGCACGATTGTCGCCCAAAACAAGAGCTCATTCACATCATATGTCGGCCCCCGTGATCGCACGTGTGAATGAAGTTTTACAAACATAGAAAAGATAATAAATACACATTCCTAGACCCCATTCAATATCACATTATCTGCAAACATTCATGATCAAATGAATGGTTCATTCATGTGATCACAGTAATATATATTAAAACCCCTTTGTTTAAAATGTATGCAAGTTTGCAGATAATATGATATTGTATGGGGCCTAGGAATGTTCATTGATTTTCTTGTCTATGTTTGTATAAATGATTGACCAGATTAGTAGCACTTCTGCAAATTTTAATTGTAATTTAACCTAAGGAGTGCTCCCACAGTCCTTCTAGAGTATGTATTTATTAAGAAGCATGGTCAAGCTTTCATGTGGTAGTTATTGTCTGAAGAAGGTACCACACAGGTACCGAAACGTTACTAGTATATATAGTGGAAAAATCCACTCAAAAAATAAAGTGTATAATATTATATAATATAACTGCGAGGTGCTCTATGATGATAATATAATATAAACACACCACAGATACAAGAAAGACATCATGGCATGCTCTAATGCAAAATATATTATTATTTATTGCACATGTTCATATATTAATACAACATGGCTTATCAAAGGGACAACAAAAACCTTCCACATGTGTCACTATGCTACACAAAGTGACCTAGTGCATATAAAGTGAAAAGAGTACAAAAAGTGCTATAAGTGCTAACAACCCATTAATAACAAAGTGGGTAGGACTCATGTGTGGCTCTGCATAGTAATGGTAATAATTAATAATGAAATAGTAAGCAAAATAATAGGATCACTACAGTATCTTTGAAGGTAAGTATGTGCACAATACAGCCCACAAGTGTATGAGCTTATTGCCCCTTAAAATAGACTAAACATCCTGTATAGTCTTATAAAAGGCCAAATACCCATAAAGCCTACCACAATAAAATACTCCTAATTGATGGTGGGGAGACAAGGGAATAAAAAGAAATAACAATATCAGTTAGTAATATCTAAACCCTTGGTAGACCTTAATGCAAGTGCATAACGTTAAACAAGGCATATACTTATAGTAATGGTGCCGGAGGATCCTTAGGAGGCCCACAGAGTCCTATCCAACAGCCGGAGGCGTTTCGCCTAACTCCGGTAGGCTTCTTCCGCAGCTCCCAAAACATTGTGTGAGTTCCCGGTTCTTTATACCCCCAAACCGGAAGTCCGCAACGGGTCGCACCAGAAGTGATGCGGCGTATCCAGTGTGGAACCATGTATGCTTGATTTTCGCAATTAGCTATGGCTTTATAGCAGCACCCAGCAAATTGTTTCATCATTAAAGGGGAGTGCGGAGGTGAAACTTTTTATCTTCTGGTAGCAGCACCCCCAATATGGCCCTTTAATTGGAGGCTCTTTGCCTTTAATGTAAAGCAGTGGATGGACGGCCTCTTCCCTAACTATAAAAAGCCAGTCGGCAGTGAAGAAAAAAGAAAGCCTGCTATATTAATCCAGTGCATAATTAAAGTAAATTAATTAAAGTAAAAAAAAGTTAAAATTTTGGACCTTCCAGACTGGCGTTACCTTAACGTTGGTTGGAAGGATTTTCATTCATGTGATCACAGTAATGTATACTAAAACCCCTTTGTTTAAAATGTTTGAGATAATAGGATATTGTATGCAGCCTAGGATTGTGCATTAATTATCTTTTCTATGTTTGTATAAATGCACTTCTGCAAAATGTTATTTAAGAAGTGTTTCCACAGTCCTTCTATTTTAGGTTATAACTCTTACCACTTGAATTAACAGCACTATGGGAAAAGCAGCTATAATGTCTGAGGTTTCTGACTTTTCCTGAGTTTTAAAGCCCTAATTTTTAGTGAATACCAATTTATTTACAGATGGTTTTAGGGATTTGGGTCATATTGGCCAGTTTAGACTTGATAGATCTGGCAGAGAGGGAGAGCTGTACATGCATGGATTTGTATTTCTTCTATTATCTAGAAACCTGCAGGTATACAGTACAACTGATTGGAATTATCAGCACACTTTAAGACTCATACATACGTGTATATGAGCACCCATTTCAGCTGAAAATCGTGCCGTGTATGGGCACTTTGATGGCCGAAACGGATGTTCGGTCAGGGCTCATTGAAGATCTGCCCAGCCAGTCGAGGAACAAACCCTGACAGTGCGTCCTTTGGGCGACAAAGGACGCACATGCACATTGTGCATCATGGGTTGGCCCCCACAATCGCAGTTGTGTATGAGCCTTTACAGTTGATCAAGAGGAAGAAAAACAGTATGAAGGGGGGGAATTCCTGACTGACACTGGCAATTGGAAATATCCTTGAATATGTCTGATACGTGGATGCTTTACATTACAGACTCCTTAGACTTTAATGTACATTTTTATGCAAGATGCTTTCACTAGAATTCATATTGATTAAGGGACACCAATACATTTTCATGATTTTGCTCCATCTCTATTCTCTAGAAATCCATTCTATTCTCATTACAGGTTTGCATCTTCCACTCTGCCGCTGAACACTGTCTGCTGTCCACCCCTTCCTCTGCTTCATTGTATTATTTTGATTTAGTATGCATCTGTTCTATCTCTCTAAACTGTATATCATAGTCCAGTCTGTTTACTGGGAAAGCACCATTTGTTCTAATTTGCACTTTTCTTTTCACTCATTAAGTCCGTCTTCTTTTAGCCACACCCAAGCTGATTCCCATGCCCTAATGTCTAAACTTGTTACTTTCAACCCTCTATTTCATTTTCCTCATTCGAAGTCCTTACTTTCCAACTTTTCCACCCCTTATTTCTGGGGGTAGCAATCATCGTCATTGACCCCAGCCACCTTCCTCAAAGAGTTTAAAACCTGTCTCTCTGTCTTTCTTTCCTCTGACTGTCTGGCTATCATTTGAAATGGCACTATGCTATCCTGGCAATCCTGTTTTCTCTACCTAACTTACTCCTTCTACCTCCAGCAGTGGACCATTCTGAGGTCTCAGACCTTTTGTTGCCCTCACCTCTTATAACCCTTGATTCCATGCCCTTCTTCTGCCTCAAACACTAAAATCCTTACCACTACTCTTGCTCACATCTTTCATTTCTCCCTGACCTCTGTGATTTTTCCTGCTTCCTTAAAACATGCGTGTGTCAAGCCCCTTCTTTAAAACCCCTCTCTTGATACCTCCTGCCTCTCTAACTATCACCCTTTCTTCCTTTTACCGTTTGCTAAACTCTAGCAACGTCTCGTCTTTACAAGTATTACTAACCACCTCCATGTTACTAAGTTACTAGATCCATTGCAATCAGGATTTCGGGGGGGTCATTTAACTGAAACGGCCTTCTGTGAGGTTAATAATGACCTACAAACTGCAAATCGAAGGGCCTATTCTCCATCCTTATTCTCCTTGATTTATCGGCTGCCTTTAATACTGTGGACCATTCTCTTCTCATGCAAATTCTGCTCCACAAACCCCCAACGAACACTGCCTTCTCCCACCTTAAACCATTCTCTCTTGCTGCTTCCTGCCTATGAAACTTTCGCCCTCTCTAACTTTGCAAGGTGAAATTCATTAATACTTTCAAATCTAAAATTTATGCTACCTTTCTGAGCACCAGCACAATAAATGATTGTTAGCCACCTCAAGCACTTTATACCCATCCCCCCACTTGTATCTGTATTTTGTCATACCCACTTAGATCGTAAGCTCTTCGGGGCAGGGATCTCATTCCTAATGTCTCAAGGCATGAAGCTTTATTTGTTATTTGTACAATGGGCCCTCCAATTATCTCATATCTCAGTATAAACAGGAAACAGTTGCCCCCTTAATTTCCCCCAGTACAAACAGAAGCGAATTCCAGTGGCCCGAGAGGTAATTTCTGGGGGCACAGGAGGTAAAAGGGTCCGTAATCACCTGTTTTTAAACAGCTGACGGCATATGTGAAGTAAACATAAGCGCAATCAACTTTTTAAAAGACCGGGCCCAAAATTCCAGTTCGGTTCAGCTGATCGCGCGTATATTTATCACACGTAAAACAGCTTATCGCTGACCTTTGGCGCGCTGGTGAGGAGATGTGTCAGTGGCCCCGCCTCCAATCTCACGGGGGGACCCCGGTTTTTTCATTCCTCCTCCCCTCAGCAGTAGAGTTAGGGCAGTATTTGAGATATAAGGAGGGCATGGGATCCCCCCAGCAGTACAAACAGCAGTAGAAAATGCCAATCACACCAAGCAGTACAGCCATTTATCCCTTACCCCCTGAGCAATACAAAAAGCCTGTTACCCCAATTGTAATTGCAAATCAACTATTTAGTAACATACACATCATATTCTGGTTACAATGGTGAAATATAAAAGGGACATGGTCTGTACATGTTTGATCCAATAGCTCATTATTTCACATTTGAAGTGCATTATCCCGGCCGCTCTAGAGAAGAATAACACTTTCTATAATCAACAGTTTCTTTCATGTTCATTAAATGGAACAATAAACACACAAGCCTTTTATATTGAACCATATCTACCTTTTAGTTCTGTATACTGAATATTTGCTATAATTAATTACACTGAAAAATAGCTTTTATTTAGACATTTATTTGTAAAATGTACAAAATCATATATTATTGTATTATACAGCATACATGCAGAAATGTATTTCACTTCCCAATGTTTCTGCGATTTTTCCCATTGAAAAGTAATGTTGCTGGGCTTTTTAGTGACTAGATAGATAAACACAGAATCTATGTATATTTAACAAGTGTATATATATGGTTAGCATTGGACAGGAATCTGGCACCCAAAATCTCTATCTTAGAGTCAGCCCTCCAGTTCATTACCCAGCTTAATCTGACCTCCAGTTCATTACCCAGCTTAATCAACCCTCCAGTTCATTAGCCAGTGTAGTCAGCTCAACAATGTAAAATGGCAGTAATGGTCTTTAAAATGTGCATTACCTAAACAAGTGAGTGTGGCTTTGGTAAAGTGGGCATTGGACTTTCCAAATGTTGGGAGGTATGCCTTAAAGCAAGAGTTAAAAGTCACACAACAAAGTATATGTCCTTAGTTCCTAGGCTTTTCCTTACAGCATTAATACATGTAAACACAGATTAAAGGATTTGTGCAAGTGTGTAGCAAACTCACCTGACCAGGAGCACTCTTCCAAGTTCCTAACCCAATGAGTGGCATCTTCTGTCCAGTGTACAGAGTCTCATACTGAAGAGCCATTTTTGTCTGAAACGTAAATTGAAGGATTTTCATCACAAAAAAAAAGGAAATCAGAATGTACTTTCTTAATATCTGCCTGTAACAACATTTGTAACTAAATGATTTACAGGATCAAGTGAAGAAAACAATCACACCACGTTAAGTAAAACATTATAAAAAGAACAAAGCATTCTAAAAGCATCAAAATATAAATACTATATATGCACTGGCATCCGATTCAATTGATGGTGACAATTACAAACAGTTTTTATTTTAGAAAAATCCAATATTCAAGGATTGGATTTTAAAACAAAGTGCGGAGAGCAACAAACTTATGGAATAATGCCCAGTGTCATCCCAACCAAACCAATTTACCTAGGCATAAAAGCTAATATTTCACATGAATGCAAATAACTAAAGTAAAATAACAGTACAAGGAAGTTTGTTTAGCCTTTCAAGCCATAAATTAATTAAAATTCATAAGTAAAATATACACAAAATTTAAAGGAGAACTAAACTTTAAATCCTAATGTGAAAGCTTTTTCCCCCAGAACACCTATACATTGTAAGATTCTTCTCTAATAAGTTGCATTTTTAAACATGTTAGAAATAGATTTTACAACTTAGAAGGCTTCCATGTTATTGAAAGTACACACCACAGCCCATGTAGTCTTTAAAGAGCCTTGTAAGCATTAGCACCTATTGGCCACAGGGACGTAACTGCAGGGGCCCGGGCCCTCCCGCGAGATTGGAGGCCAGACCCTTATCCCCTCCTCGATCAGCTGTTTTTAAACAGCTGATCCTGCATATGAATGAAACATCCGCGCGATCAGCTGTTTAAAAGACCGGACTCGAACTTCCGGCTTGGTTCCGTAAGTTCCTTCATCCTGCTACTTATACCTAAGAAACTTACCTGTGAGTATCTACATTAAAGAAATTTACAAAATACTTTGTATAGACAGGAAATAATAAATTTAAGAGACAGGAGAATCGTATACAATAATACAGATTACAACATAAATTTCTCCATATAAATATACATTAAAGGGCAAGTCCAGCCCCAAATTGAAAACTCATACACAGGTAAATATTGAAATCTGAAATATAAAAGTGTAACCTGAAATCCTGCACAATGTCCTGTTGTCCCTGTTTCTGCTTCCTGGTTCTTCCAGTTAGTAACTGTCAGTTATGGATTTGACAGTTGACATCACAGCCAATGACTGAATGTTAATTCCCTGCCTGCCTCTTCTGAGCATGCCCAGGCTCAGTACAGGTTTCTAAATTGCTCAGTTTCCATGAGGCATCCAGAAGCATAGCAGGCATACAGTAATGAATTCATAGGACAAAGTATGATATATCAACATATTTTAAAGAGGCCATTCTTTCTAAAAGATGTTCTTATGAGGGTGGAGTTGTCCTTTAATCACATGATTGTGACAGCATCAATTTCAGATCAGAGGATTAGTTCACTCAAAAAGTAAACTATTCCTTTAATGTATTGATTGAAGACTGGTTAAGAAGCTATACCTTACCTCCCATTCTTCAATCAATTCCCCAGGAGTGACGAACAAAGAAACTTACCTTACTCGCGATCCGCCCTAGCAGCAGTGACAGGTTCTGACCGATTCCTGGTTCAAAGTAACTATAGCGCGCAAGCCTGATAATGTGCACTATTAGACAACTGGACACATTAGCAGGGGGAGAAAGGTAGCTTTGATGGTAGATATAAGGCTGCACTTGACCCCCCTTCTTAATAGCTTTCACTGATTGATGATGGGTCACAAAGTGAGAGATCGTAAACTGTACTGATCTCCTTCTTCCGTGTCTCCAGGACAGCTTACTTTCTATTGGCCACTGTGCGTGGGTGTGTTTTTCAGGATGTTGAACTTTTAACTCCTACTGCACATAAAAAGCTTGTCGGTTAGCCGGAGCTGAGACATGGAGGAGGTAACAGAGGGGAGGGAGAAGGGGGGAATGCTGCACATAGATCTGACACCGTGGTTAAACAGAGTCAGTGACAGATATAGGATTAAGGCAGCACAGAGTACATGAATTTAACTTTGCAAAGGGGCAATGTGTTTTTTTCACTATAGATGCCCTTTAAAGACCGGGAGGTAAAGCATATATAACTAATCATTTAAACCAATGTAATAAGGTCAAATCCTATTTCTATTGTCCTCTTATCAAACAAATAAGCTCACTGTAAAATAAGCTGCATGTTTTCTGTGAATCCACAAACACAAGATTTTATTTAAGACATACAACGCATAAAAATACGTTCATGCATAATTTTCACATTAACGGAATAAGTCCCTCAGAAAGTGAACTACCGTATTCTGTTTTTGCATTACGTGAAGAACGGGAGGTAAAGCAGCTACGCCTTACCTCAGGTTCTTCAATTAATATAAACGGAGCTCCCCTCACATTTCTCCTTGGAGTAACATTTGAAAAGCTCCTTGCCAGATTACAGCAGAAACTTGCCAATTTTATACATTTGTCTACAAAATCATTTATAGCTAAAAATTGGAAATCATCCATGAAGCACTCTCACGTATTCTAAGCTGTGGAAAATTAACCCATTGCATGGAATACATAAAAGCCACAAAACTGAGCAAAGGACGCAAATTTTCCCTGGAGTGGGTGCCGTTTGACGAATATATTGAAAATCTCTTTCAGTCTAACTCTTACTAAGCAACATGTTTCGAAGCTGTGTGCTCCTGAGGTTCATCTACAATTCTCTATTTGTTTGCCTACCCAACTCCACCCAAGGACTGAACTTGGAAAACCCACATCCATTGGCCTAAAAGCAAGGAATCAGGAAAGTTAGAGGGCCTTCTGTATGAGTAATATTTTGGGTTCTAATACAATCACTGATTGTATTATGTCTAGAGAAGTGGCTTTATTGAGACATTTGATGGGTGCAAAAATAGATTTGAGTAGGATTTATTTAAAAAGGACTAAATGCTTATAAGAGAAAAAGTGGGTGTGGTTTAAGGGTGTGGTCTGTGTTAAGGGGTGGGGCTAAGGGCGCCAGGCTCTTTGGGCCTACAGGCTCCTGAGCTGTAAATCCGTCCCTGTATAGAATCATTTCCAAGATAGTTATCCCAAATTGATATGGGATTGATAAGGTGTATGACCTTCCCCCATGTGTTTGGAAACTATAATTCTTTCCAACTAACATCACAGGATGGTTTAAAAAAGCCATCATGATACTATATGCAAACCCAACAGCAAAAGTCCATATTGCAAGTATGCCATTTAACTCATTTGAAGCCTCTAATAGCACAGGACAAGGATGTCCGGTTTCCCCATTAATATTTAACCTAGCAATAGAAACACTGGCCGAAACAATCCGATCCAATCAACACATAAAAGGAATAAAAATAGGAACATCAGAACACATATATAAATGTGATTCATATCACCAATAGTAACATAGACTTTTCAGGGTTTATATTTGTATATAAATGTGATTCATATCACCAATAGTAACATAGTCTTTCCAGGGTTTATATTTGTATATAAATGTGGCTCATATCACCAATAGTAACATAGTCTTTCCAGGGTTTATATTTGTTGGGATGGGAAAGGGGTTATTACATCATAATATGATGTTGGAATTACAGTGCTTACCTAAAATATAAAAGGAAGAAGACGAGAAGCATCATACCTATCTTAAGTACTAATGCAGTGACAATACTACATGTTAAATGGGTATTATTACACATGAATGTCCACCCCCAAACTAAAAAACATAAACCGCACTGGGATAAAACTGCTTGCCGCTTTGTGAAGTTTAATAAAAAAAAATCCTTACCTTACATCAAGGCCTGCTTCATATGGTGGTCCTCCAGTTCTTGTCCAAACTCCAGAAACTAAAGAGTGAGGCGCTGTCTTCCTGGTACAAACAGATTCAGTCCTGATTGCGCAGGGTAGCCTTTCACTCTTCCCTCCCACCATCTGGTCCATCCTTGCCTGCCCAATATGTAGCATAGAAAATCTTTTAATGTCCAATCCAATGTCCAGTCCCAACCACCGCATTAGTTCTTTAAAAATCGAATCTGAATCATACATACAGCCCATCTCTCCAAGGCGGCGTCTCCATTGCCGGCAGCCTCGTCTGATGATTGGCTGCCTCTCATAGCCAATCACAGATGCGACTGCCAGTCTGATTGGTTGGGGCAAATTAGCATCTTTAAACAATAAACTTTTATTGAATAACTCTGTTAATTTCTAATTCCCACATCTGATAGTTCTAACGGTGGCCCCATAATATCAAGGTCTCTGTCTAAAACATATAAACATCTTTCCATACTGTTAACAGTATGCTCCATCTGTTAAGTCATTGTTTAATGGCAGTTTTTTTTAACTCTTAACAATGTGAAAATATTAGTAAGAAAAGTGTGTGTAATAAATATGCTGTCAAGTTATTCTGAAGCTAATTATAAACTGAGCATAAAATGAAGTGTAAAGAGATGAATGTGACAACTCCCTCCATAAACTAATGAGGCAGTATCATACCGATAGCTGTTAACCCCACACTGCTGGGAAAACAGTTCTCAACGTTGTTAACAGATAACCTTTAAAAAGAAACAGAAGCCCATGGAGAAAGAAAATTCAAGTTGCATTAACACTTCAAGCTGTTAAATCTTTTTGTGTAACAGCAGGCTATTATCTTTTCCACTGGAGACAGGAATGCTTTCAATTATATAATATCTTGGCAGTGGTAAAGCGAATTGCCCTCTACCTCCACCCTTTTCACCCATTCTCTCCCTTTAAATAAGTAGATGAAAAAGTATGTTGGAGCAAAAGGCCACCTAGTTTTATTAAAGGATATGTGCACTGTTAAAAAACTTTGTGTTATTACGTAGTGTGTGGTATCTAAATATGTTGTAATATTTTCTTATTTCCCTCCCCTCCCTAACTTCTGTCCTTAAACTTTGCTGGCTTTCTCATCCATTGTAATCTTGTTAATTGGACAGCCCCCACAAGATGTGCAAATAGCGTGTCACAGAATAGAGCAGCCTTGTGAGTCGCTGCGTTAATGCATGCAGCATAATTGCGTGCGGCCAGTGATGAAACCGCGCGCGCAGTCTGATGACATCACAGTGCCTAAGAATAACACAGAGAAATCTTGCCCCTATCTCTCTTTCAAAAATCCTGAAAGGAAGTCGCAACACTTCCCTGTGTTATCTGGGAGCAGTGACGTCATCCGGCTGCACGCACAGTACGTCATCTAGCACTTCACACGCATTGACGGCAGAAGGCATGCGCGATTCACACAGCTGATCTATTCTGTGACACATCTCATGGGCCCAATCCTACAAACAAGATGAAAATGGAGGAGGAGAAAATTACAACATTTGCTTAGATAAAGCCACAGCTACCTAATAACATGAGTTATTTAAAATTAAAGTGTACATATCCTTTAAGATGAACAGTTTTTAAACAATAGTTAGCAGGCCTTAGACAAGGTAAGAATAAAAATCAATAGGGCAGTTGGTCAGTTGTGATGCGGAACAAGGGTATGTAGGCTCACAGAGCACAACTGTCTCCATCGGCCGTACTACTAGCACTTCTGCCAGCATAGTAGAAAAAGTAATGCCCATAAATCCATATATTGGCAGTACCAAAAGAATAAATAGGAACAGAACAACTAATAGCCCAAAACATCTCCCCCCACTCCAGGGCATAACTGCAGGGGCCCCGGCCCTCCTGTGAGATGGGAGACTGGGCCCCTGTCCCCCCTCCACATCAGCTGTTAAACAGCTTATCGCATGTATGAATAAAACATAGGCGTTGATCAATGTTTAAAAGACTGGACCCGAACTTCCAGTTTGGTTCATGAGTTTGGTTCCGGTCTTTTAAACAGCTGACATTTATATGTTTCATTCATACATGCGATCAGCTGTTTTAAAGCAGTTAACAGGGGCTTGCGGACGGCCTCCTACCGTTCTGGACCCCTGGCGGGGTGGTAGTTATGCACTGCCCACTCTTTCCCTTATATGGGCAACCCCGAAATTGCTTAAATTTCACCATATGTGGCGCACATAACCCTGGAATCTCTTGGACTGCCATCTACCTATCCTCTTCGCTACCCCTCCTTTTTTAGACTCTACTTGTAGGCCTCTTTTGCCGATCCATGCGAAAAGAGTGTGAATTGTCGCTCTTTCCTTCACCCTATTACCATCAAACATTTATGAAAAAACTGCCCAGAATTTAAACTTTTATCTGTCCTGATGTTCTAACAAAGGGCCCTCTCTCTGCGGCCTAATACCTTGGAACTCCTAAACTCCTGTAATGAGCAAGCTACTCAAACCAATATCTCCTCAAGGAATATCCAACAACCCTTCCTTTTGTCAGTTTTTGATGTTCGCATGACACTAAGTATCCATCAACAATTTTACGATCTGGGGGAGACTGATTATTCTCTGGGGTATCTCCCCACAAAATTCAGGGCAACTAGAATAGGGAAAAGTTCTAGGAATGCGAGATCCTGGTTAACCCAGGATACTGGCCATGAATTTGCCCTGCTAAATAGTCCCATACCCACCGTTCCACAAGACTTCCTATTATATTTATGCAGAATGATGCCAACAGGCCAGTCCCCCTACTCTTCCCTGAACAGCCAGACAAAGGATGCTGGAGGCGAACCCCTGTTGTTAAAAATGCAAACCGGGTCCCTCCCTATAGGTAAGATTCTGCAGGCAAAGTTAGCTTACCTAACAACGACTGAATCTCCCTCAATTCAAGTTTTTTGCTGCCCTTAGCATGTTCGACTAAGGCTATCAACTCCTGCAATTTATCTAAAGACAGTCTGTATTCCATCTCAACTGAATCTATCTCTCGGCCCAGAAATCTAATCATTGTGTGGGAGCTGTCTGTCTTATCAGATGCCAAAAAAGCCTCAAAGCGCTCACAAATATTTTGCGCATAAATTGCAGCAGAATAAAATATTGATCAAACCCTCTGGGACCCAGAAAAGGAAAATCATACAGGTAATGGATGACTATGTCAAAACCAGATTCTGCCTAAGTATATAACATCCACAAACAGTTGAGAGATGCACACTACTTTAAATGCTTAATACATTTATTAGTGAATCACACACAACATTTCGGGGGAACACCTGTGGTGCTGAAACAGGCCTCCTAACTGAAGTGTTGCACCTGCTGTCCTCTCTGATAGGGTCTAGTGCTCTCCGATGGTAGCTGTTTTCCACTTGTATAGGCGTTTGCACAACCCTTTCTCTCCAATCTCCCCTTCGTGCAATCTGGCTGTGATGTTTTTGCTTTGGAGTGTGTTCAATGGAGCGCGATGAAATCTCCCCCTGGCTCCTCCGTATGACATTATACACCTGTGACTGTGTAGTGACCTCTGTAATGGAGTGCTACACATCCTTGCTGCATCTTGATTTCATTCCCAGCCACCGGTCCTTCTTGTATGATACCATCCATGGCCAAAGGTCTTCTTCGTGTGGTGGGGCAGACAGTGAAAGCTAATGAGGTCTGCTTTTTTCCAGACTGGCATGGATGGGTTTTGGCTGGCACCTGGTAGCGGGTCCTGGAATAGTGCCTCTATGCTGGTAACATGCCCCGCTGGACCAGGGATGAGGAATCCTCTTTATCTCTGCTGCCTGTAGCAGAACACCCACACCGCCGGCTAAGGTTTCCGGGCAGGGTGGGGGAGGGGGTGTGGCCAGGGTGTGTGACATCATTGACTTCACAAGGGGCGAGGTTAGCCATATAGTGGGTGAAGATTAGAATCTCCTCTCTGTCACAGGAGTCTAGGGTGGTCTAGTGGGAGACCACCCCAGAATGAGGGAGACTCCCACAAGATGCGGGAGGAGTGGGATGCCTGCTCTCGGCCAGGAATCCTCTAGGCTAAGACACTTAGCCCTGTGGTGACTGGTGTGCACTCCGGTCACAGTATCAGCAGTCAAGTGGACGTGGCTTTATTACACTGCTTATGAATTGGATGGCTGGTCGTCTGTTAAATATGCCCACAATACCTTTAAGGGAATTGCACCTAGCCACTGATTGAAATATGTGGAGACACCTGGGTTAAACATCACATTTACAAGGGAAGAGGTAAAAAACAACACACTGGCTTTCTTGCCCTGTTTGGTAGAAGTCAGGAGAATGGTAACTGGAATAGAGGTTTATAGAAAACCAACCCACACAGATTGATGTTTACTCCCACCACCCTTTAGATCACAAGCTTGGTGTCATCAGAACCCTGCAACACATAGCGAGAACACCCCCACTAGCACAGAGGTGAAGGCTTAAGAAATAAAACATCTCAGAGGAGCCCTTAAAACTTGTGGATATCCAGACTGGGCCTTTTTAAAGAAGTAGAAGGAAAGAAAACAACACAAATACCAACAGTGAAGGGAAAAGCAAGACTGGAGAAAGAACATGGTCATCCCATATGTAGCAGGGGTCTCAGAGAAATTAATAAGAATTTTCAAAGAACACTGTATCCCTGTCTTCTTTAAACCAAACAACACACTGAGGCAGCATTTGGTACATACGAAAGACCCAATACCGAAACACAAGAAAAGCAACATTATATATGCAGTGCAGTGCAGTGCAGTAAAGAATGCTCTGATTTGTATGTGGGGGAGACCAAATAGCAACTGCATCAATGTATGGCCCAGCACAGAAGAGACAATTCCTTGGGTCAGGACTTTATAGATAAAGGACATACCTTTGAAGATTGTAATGTTAACATATTGGCAAAGACAGGGTGTCAAGGAGGACATTCATGTGAAAATAAAGAAACCAAGCCTGATTAGAGGTGGGGAGGGGTGGGTTTCGACAACAACTGTCTGCCATGTACAATGATTTTTTTACACCTTACCCTGGGCAGTTCCTATAACACCTCTTAGCCACAATCCAATCACGCCTTGCATTTAGAAGGTCTGTAACACCTGGCTGTGATATGCTAATTGTGACTTTCCAGGGTGCATAATTGCCAATAGATTCCTGCACAAGTCATTCTGAATTGAGAAAGCCAATCAGCTAGCAAACATCTTAAAGAACTAAAGTCCAGTTGATCTAACTGAACACTACAGATCATTTCAGTAGTACTATATTACTACTGTACTATCTGTGAAGTGTGTGACATGTGGCA
>JAACNH010001028.1:88775-109149 GCA_019447015.1 Hymenochirus boettgeri | reverse complement strand
AGGGGCCTGGCTCAAAAGCTGCGGGGGAGGCCTGGACCCTGCATTTTTACCCCCTACCTCCTCTAATCCTTTATTCCGCTCTCATTCCCCATTACGTTCTCCTACCGCCTTCCCCCCTTTAATCCTTTCAGTTTACCATGTCCATTCAGCTCCTACCTCCCCTGCTCTTGCTGTGTACACTGCAGTGTAATGTATAGGGTTAATCCTACCTGCCCCTTGGATGACAGGATCGCTTCTCATTTGTTTATATATACTGACTCCTCCCTCCGCTCGCCATGTCTTTTCCTCCTGTCAGATGTTCTGGATCGCGGTTCCCCCCTGCTCAAAACGAGTTGATCCGGCTCAGGTCTCAGCCTCTCTCCTCATCATGAAGTAGAAGAAGACGACTTTGGAGGGAGCGTCACCCAAAGAGACCTTGAATATCTCATCAAGATCATTAGACAAACGTTACGGATCTCGGACACAAACAAGGAAGAAAAAGGAGATCTCATGTTTGCTACACCAACAAATAGAGGAAAGCATCAAATAAGAATGGAGAAAGCCAGATAAAAGGTTTAACGTGTCGCAAAATATAGCGAAGACATATCGTTTTAGCAAGGAAGACACTAAGAAGCACCAAAAGTCAACACGCCAGTAATAAAAATGGCAAGGAACGTAGCACTCACAACTGACGACTGGGCGTTGCTAAAAGAACCGATGGACAGAAAAGAAGAGTCAGCGCTTAAAAGGTCGTACACAGCTGCACGGGTAGCAATAAGACCGGCAGTAGCTATAACAAGCCTAGCCAGAGCCAGCAGGATTTGAGAGTTGGAAGAAGCTATTGACAACGGAACATCAACAGACGAACTAATTAAGTCACTTCAAGACATAAAATTAACAAATGACTTCATAGCAGAAGCGTCAATGGACATAGTCAAACTAAGCGCAAAGTCGATGGGTCAGAACACAGTAGCGAGGCGAGCTCTCTGGCTCAAACAGTGGAAAGTAGACAACCAATCCAAACAAGGGCTTACAAATATACCCTTTGAAGGAACTCTACTGATTGGGTCATCACTAGACGACATAATAGCCAAAAACTCTATAAAAAAGTCACTACCACAATACAAAAGAAACAGAAGAGAAGGTCCATCCACATCAGAAGGAGGACGACTAGCCTACATTGTAACAGAATGGGAAAGAACTCAAGCAGATTCATGGGTCATCCAAACCCTGAAACAGGGATATTCAATAGAATTTCTCAATCTTCCGCTAATGAAAATATATTCTCAGGCTTCGAACCCCAAATCACAGCAAGCGGTAACACAGCTAACAGACATAATCCAAGATCTTCTCCTACAAGAGTTAATAGAAGAAGTACCAAAGGAAAACAGAAACCAAGGAATATACTCACCTAAAACTCGACCGGCTGATTTAGAAATTTCCAAAATCGGCTGCTCGAGAGCCGAACGGTCGCGGGATTTTCGGGGGTTCTGCAGCTCGAAACCTGGACCCCCCTGGTCCTAAAAAGGACATTTTCAGGTCTCGGTATCTTCTTGTCGGCAATAACAACTCCTCTGATGTCGCCAACGCCAGCCAATGTCACAACACCGGCGCTGACAACATCAACGTCCCCGGTGTTGCCGACCTCTTGATGCGACATCTGCCATCAGCTGTAATGACTTCTGAGCTCTGCGGCGGTGATTTACCGACATGTCCGATCGTCCATTCGTCTGATCCGGACAAACGGACGATCAACATCAGTCGCGGCTGAAAGCGGCACAGATTTTACGCCCAATCGACCGATACATGTTTTTCACCCCTTCTACACGATTCCTGCACTATTCCTTTCAGTTTAGTTTCCCCTGTTCCTTACCATCTCTCCAATATTGCTTTCAACCATTCTGATTATTTGTAGACTTTAATTAGCTGCACACCTTACAATCCAATTGTACAAACTTAACACAGTCTTTAAAACTGTGGTTTCCAAACAAGTTGATGAAAGGCCGAGTTCATACCTTTAAAATGACCCATCAACCACCTCTCTACGTGCTGCACAGCCCAAGATATGAAGAAATCACTGATCAGAAAGTTAGGGAGTGGGAGATTCTGAATCTGCGGTCACAAAACTACTTCCTCCTTCTAATCTGCGGTTGGCACATGCTCAATGTAGGAGAAAGCAGAAGAAACCAGGAAGAGATCGAGTTACAGTGACTGAAGGGGATGGAGGGTGATAACAGCCCAGCCCACAGCAGGGAATGTGTAAGGTGTTTTTTTAATGGAGGAGGCGGCTTAAGGAAGAGGGCTTGTCACATGGATTCAGAGCAGGAATTAGGAAGTGCCGGGGATCTGGTAATGTTGCTACCATATCACACATAACAATATAAATATCTTCAACCTTTGTAAAAAAAAAAATTAAAGTAAATTGCAAAAATTCCTGTCAATATGCTTAAAGTCATTTTTGGACCAGAGTTTCCCTTTAACCTTATTTAGTTGTTTCTGAACCACATCCTCGGTAGGGATGGACTAGAACTCGAACTATTGGAACTAGTTTGGGTTCCGAAATCTGATTGGTTAATGTAAACCAAGCATTGAAAAATTGACCAATCAGAAACGGATTAGGACTTTCTGCAAACCTATATAAAGAAGTGCAAACCTCCTTGGAGCTCAGACGTCATCGCAGTAGATGGCAGAAGAAAGAAGAGGCTAGCAACATCGGCTCTGCTGAGGCCGATGGGGCCAACTGACTTCAGTGGTGTTGGTGTCGCTAGCCCGAAGACGTTGCGTCGGATCAAGACGCCGGTAATAAAATCGGCCTCGTTGAGGCCACCAACGCCGGAGGTACCCCTGGCGGCCACAAGGGTATTTCTCAGGGTCAGTGGACTCAGCGGAGCTGGTATCACCGGATGGAAGACAGAAGAAGGGCTCTTTTAAGATCTGCGGGACCCCCAACAAAGGCACTTCTGAGTGCCACAAGGGCACTTCCAAGGGCCGCAAAGGCATTTGTAAGTGCCGGGGAGGGGGGTCCTGGTTCGAGCTGCAGGACCCCTTAAGCCCCAATGGGCCCTTGTCAGGGCCGCAAGGGTCCTTTCAAGGGCCGCAAAGGCACTTATAAGTGCTGAGGAGAGGGGGGCCCAGTTCGAGCTGTGGGACCCCTTAAGCCACAAAGGACCCTTGTCAGGGCCGCAAGGGCCCTTCCAAGGGCCGCCAAGGCACTTATAAGTGCCAGGGAGGGGGCTGCGGGACCCCTTAAGCCCCAAAGGGCATGTAAGGACCCAGGAGGGGGTCCCGGTTTCGAGCTGCGGGACCCCAGAATGTCCAGCCGGATTGTCGGCCGTTCAGCAATCCGCGAATCTCCAGCCGTTCGGGGATTTTTGGAATAGACCGTTCGTGTTTTAACAAACGTTTGATCGAATGTTCGTGGAATACCGAAAGTGGCACGTGTGCGCTACGTCCGGTTTTTATGCTGTTCCCCATGCACGGACGTGTTCCCCAGACAATCTCCCAGGTCCCAGAAGCTTGTAAGGTAAGTTTACCCTGCCATATTATGGAAAGTTCATTTGAATTTTCCGAACTATTTACCCCCCTTTGACTTTAATGGGTCCGTTTTTGGACTTTCAATTACATCTTTTATACCATTATATTATATGCCAGGGATTCTTAAATGGTTCCCCCTGGATGTTTGAAAACTGCAACTCCAAGCATTCCTCAACTACAAAAGAAGTCAGGGAATGCTGGAAGTTGTAGTTATCAAACACGTGGAGGCACGATGTTTGAGAATCCCTGCTCTATGCTAATAAAAAGCTTGTTCAAGTCATTTGCTTTATCGCCATCCTCCGTAACTGTCTTCCCCATTTGTTAATGGCCCCACATTTTCAGTCCTCACCTTTTTACTATTAGTATACTTAAAAAATTGTGTAGGGTTAGCGTTTCTTTGTTCAGCTATCCTAACTTCATGATTATTTTTGGCTCGTTTAATTGTTTTCCTGAAATTAAAAGTCTTTCAGGGTTATTCAATAAAAGTTCTTATCGTTTAAAATGGTGCTAATTTTGTCCCAACCAATCAGATGTAAGCTTACAAATGTTAAATAAGATCTGATTGGTTGGGGAAAAATTAGCACCATTTTAAACGATAAGAACTTTTATTGAATCTCCCTGTTTGTTTTCCTTTCGATAACATACACTAAATGACACTAAACGACCTAAACAAGCTGCTTTTAACCTGGGAAAATTTGCCTTCCCAAAATTAAAAGTCTTTGTTAACCCAGCGCACTTTTCCTATCGATAACCAAGTGCAAATGCCATTATTTCATGGTCACTATTCCCTAAGCCTCCAGTTACCTTTATATCTATAATGCGCTCCACGATGTTAGATATTACCAGATCCAACAGAGCTCCTTTTATAATAGGAACCTCAACCACCTGTGAGAGAAAATTATCCTAAAGCGAATTCAGGAACTCATCGCCTTTCTATGATGGCAGTTCCACTACACCAATCAATGTCAGGGTAATTAAAGTCTCCCATAATGAGTACACTCCACCAATCAATGTCAGGGTAATTGAAGTCCCCCATAATGAGTACACTCCCCAAACTTGCAGCCCTTGCCAACTGCATATGAAGTTGACTCTGCTAGCTTTTGGCGGCTTATAGCAGACACCAACAATGACATTAACCCCTTTCCTGTTGCCTAATTCCACCCATATTGCCTCCACTTTAACATCCATATTGCCAGTTATCTCTTCTTTTAAATTTGGATTCAACTCTTGTTTAACATAAACACATACTCCTCCCCTTTCCTACTTTCTCTATCCTGTCTAAACAAGGCGTATCCTTCTAAAATTACAGCCCAGTCATGAGCATTGTTTGACTATGTTTCTGCTATACCTATTACATCATACTTTTCAGTCAACACCATTATGAAATGTTTCCATCCTAACCCCAGATGAGGCCACGTGACCTGACCGGGATGTGCATAGCCTATGGGCTCCATGTGGGTGGCAGTGCCATTTTTTAAAGGTGACTTTTTAAAACGAATGTTTTGTGTGATTTATACAACAGCAATTTAAAAGAAAATATGACAATGGTCTTTATTACTTTTTTACTCCGGATCTACACTGGGTGTAGAAACATAAATCCACATAAAAATAAAGGCCAACTGCAAAGCTGCTTCAGGAAACCTTTTGTTTTAAAGGCAAACTTCTTGGCGAGTGAAAGTCTTATGGCTCATATTCCGTGGGATACTTTGAAGTTAAACGGTAACATGTGTCCCAATCTCTTGTGATTGGCTGCGCAATGTAAATATCCGATTGCACCGACAGATTGTTAATAAATAAAAATATTTGCATAGAGCAGTTAAGGATCAATATAAACCTCTTTAAGCTGTTATTGTAATTTAATCTTTATATAAAATGATTAGTTTAGGGCTGGCACAAGCAGATTTTTGGCCAAATCGTCCGAAATTTCTGTATATTGGTCTGTTGGGCCAGAAAATCTGTGGCGGTTTTGCTATCACGGTCTAACGATCTGCAGATCAGGGTATTTCGATCCACTTAGCCCAACTGTCTGCGCAGTGTTCCTGTCCGCATTCCGGACGCACTTTATACATATAGTTACATGATATCGGAGGGTTGTACAGATTATCCCATGTTTATACATATAGTTACATGATATCGGAGGGTTGTAAAGATTATCCCATGTTTATACATATAGTTACATGATATCGGAGGGTTGTACAGATTATCCCATGTTTATACATATAGTTACATGATATCGGAGGGTTGTACAGATTATCCCATGTTTATACATATAGTTACATGATATCGGAGGGTTGTACAGATTATCCCATGTTTATACATATAGTTACATGATATCGGAGGGTTGTAAAGATTATCCATGTTTATACATATAGTTACATGATATCGGAGGGTTGTAAAGATTATCCCATGTTTATACATATAGTTACATGATATCGGAGGGTTGTACAGATTATCCCATGTTATACATATAGTTACATGATTTCGGAGGGTGTACAGATTATCCATGTTTATACATATAGTTACATGATATCGGAGGGTTGTACAGATTATCCTGTTTATATATAGTTACAGATATGGAGGTGGTAAAGATATCCCATGTTTACATATAGTTACATGATATCGGAGGGTTGTAAAGATTATCCCATGTTATACATATAGTTACATGATATCGGAGGGTTGTAAAGATTATCCATGTTTATACATATGTTACCTGATACGGAGGGTTGTAAAGATTATCCCATGTTTATACATATTAGGTTACATGATTTCGGAGGGTTATAAAGATTATACCATGTTTATACATATAGTTACATGATATCGAGGGTTATAAAGATATCCCATGTTTATACATATAGTTACATGATATCGGAGGGTTGTAAAGATTATCCCATGTTTATACATATAGTTACATGATTCGGAGGGTTGTAAAGATTATCCCATGTTTTACATATAGTTACATGATATCGGAGGGTTATAAAGATTATCCATGTATACATATAGTTACATGATATCGGAGGGTTGTAAAGATTATCCCAGTTTTATACATATAGTTACAGATATAGGAGGGTTATAAGATTATCCCATGTTTATACATTAGTTACATGATAATCGGAGGGTTGTAAAGATTATCCCATGTTTTAACATATAGTTACATGATATCGGAGGGTTGTACAGATTATCCCATGTTTATACATATAGTTACATGATATCGGAGGGTTATAAAGATTATCCCATGTTTATACATATAGTTACATGATATCGGAGGGTTGTACAGATTATCCCATGTTTATACATATAGTTACATGATATCGGAGGGTTTGTACAGTTATCCCATGTTTTATCATATAGTTACATGATATCGGAGGGTTGTACAGATTATCCCATGTTATACATATAGTTACATGATATCGGAGGGTTGTAAAGATTATCCCATGTTTATACATATAGTTACATGATATCGGAGGGTTGTAAAGATTATCCCATGTTTATACATATAGTTACATGATATCGGAGGGTTGTAGGATTATCCCTGTTTTACATATAGTACATGATTTCGGAGGGTTGTAACAGATTATCCCATGTTTATACATATAGTTACTGATATCGGAGGGTTGTACAGATTATCCCATGTTTATACATATAGTTACATGATATCGGAGGGTTGTAAAGATTATCCCATGTTTATACATATAGTTACATGATATCGGAGGGTTGTAAAGATTATCCCATGTTTATACATATAGTTACATGATATCGGAGGGTTGTAAAGATTATCCCATGTTTATACATATAGTTACATGATATCGAGGGTTGTAAAGATTATCCCATGTTTATACATATAGTTACATGATTCGGAGGGTTATAAAGATTATCCATGTTTATACATATAGTTACATGAATCGGAGGGTTATAAAGATTATCCCATGTTTATACATATAGTTACATGATATCGGAGGGTTGTAAAATTATCCCATGTTTATACTATAGTTACAATGATATCGGAGGGTTGTAAGATTATCCCATGTTTATCATTAGTTACATGATATCGGAGGGTTATAAAGTTATCCCTGTTTATACATATAGTTACATGATATCGGAGGGTTGTAAAGATTATCCCATGTTTATACATATAGTTACATGATATCGAGGGTTATAAAGATTATCCCATGTTTATACATATTTACATATATCGGAGGTTGTAAAGATTACCCATGTTTATACATATAGTTACATGATATCGGGGTTGTAAGATTATCCCATGTTTAATACTATAGTTACATGATATCGGAGGGTTATAAAGATTATCCCATGTTTATACATATAGTTACCGTGGGGTAAAGATTCCCAATTTAATGAATATCGGAGGGGTGTACAGAATTCCCATGTTTATACATATAGTTACATGATTCGGAGGGTTGTACAGATTATCCCATGTTTTTATACATATAGTTACATGATATTCGGAGGGTTGTACAGATTATCCCATGTTTATACATATAGTTACATGATATCGGAGGGTTGTAAAGATTATCCCATGTTATACATATAGTTACATGATATCGGAGGGTTGTAAGAGATTATCCCATGTTTATACATATATACATGATATCGGAGGGTTGTAAAGATTATCCCATGTTTATACATATAGTTACATGATATCGGAGGGTTGTAAAGATTATCCCATGTTATACATATAGTTACATGATTCGGAGGGTTATAAAGATTATACCATGTTTATACATATAGTTACATGATATCGGAGGGTTATAAAGATTATCCCATGTTTATACATATAGTTACATGATATCGGGGGTTGTAAAGATTATCCCATGTTATACATATAGTTACATGATATCGGAGGGTTGTAAAGATTATCCCATGTTTATACATTAGTTACATGAATCGGAGGGTTATAAAGATTATCCCATGTTATACATATAGTTACATGATATCGGAGGGTTGTAAAGATTATCCATGTTTATACATATAGTTACATGATATCGGAGGGTTATAAAAATTATCCCTGTGTTATAACATATAGTTACATGATATCGGAGGGTTGTAAAGATTATCCCATGTTTATACATATAGTTACATGATATCGGAGGGTTGTACAGATTATCCCATGTTTATACATATAGTTACATGATATCGGAGGGTTATAAAGATTATCCCATGTTTATACATATAGTTACATGATATCGGAGGGTTATAAAGATTATCCCATGTTTATACATATAGTTACATGATATCGGAGGGTTATAAAGATTATCCCATGTTTATACATATAGTTACATGATATCGAAGGGTTGAAAAGATTATCCCATGTTTATACATAAAGTTACATGATATCGGAGGGTTGTATAGATTATCCCATGTTTATAGATATAGTTACATGATATCGGAGGGTTATAAAGATTATCCCATGTTTATACATATAGTTACAGGATATCGGAGGGTTGTAAAGATTATCCCATGTTTATACATATAGTTACATGATATCGGAGGGTTGTAAAGATTATCCCATGTTTATACATATAGTTACCGTCTGACCCATTTATTTTGTGATCATATGTCGGTCATGAAGAAATACGGGAAAGGCGGTTGTGGAAGGATTGATCGGTAGACATGCACGTTCTAATGTATGGACACACTTAAAGCTCCTTTCCCCAAGTTTGTCCCATTTGCACTCAATGTAGTTGTGGGACAGTCAGATGCCCAGTTGATAAAAATTATTGAATTTTGCCGGTTTAGTCTCCATGACAGGACACGGTCTAGAAACGGCAATTTCATTAATCACAGACAGTCCTTGATGGCCGGTTACAGATGTCTTTACTTTCCCTAAAATGCTTTGCAACTGAATCCAAAAGAATGTCTGTCTCTTTTGCTCCGATGGCCATTCAAGGTACGTCTTGGAGCGCATTATCTTCCTGAGTTTGGTGAACCTTTTAGGAAGATCTTCCATGGTGACGTTCTCCTTGACCACCAAGATGATGTCCTCAAATGCGTGGCCAATGACCCTCTGGTGGGCAAAGTACAATTCGTAATTACACCACTCGCTGTTGACAAAGTTGTGGGAGAGAATGAAGATGATCTTATGACTATTCTCAATGTTCTCGATGATGTTATCGATGATCCATTTTCCTGGAAGGAAGTCTCTCTCGTGAATGCAGACTCTGTAAGGTGGGCTACAGTTCTCCAGTTGAGGAAGTAGTTCCCCCCTCACCCAGTCGGAATCAGAGTGGCTGTAGGAGACAAAGGCATGATATATATATTCCCTGCCCTTGTAGACTTTGCCAGTACGGTACTTAGCTCGTATTATTTGGCACGTCATTCGGCAGTACCATGGGATGTCGTACCTCCAGCATATCACCATGCAGATAATGACCACCAGAGCAGTAATGGAAACTGATATTGCGACCACCAATCTTACATCACATGCCACTGTGCCAGGATTGTATGACTCTATTTTTATGCCTTGAAGGCTTGTTGGTTGATAACAGTCATACGCATCTGGCCAATCGGGAATAGAGACCTTTCCATCTTCTAGTGTCTTAGTGAAAAAGCTATAGAGCTCACAGGTACAATGATAGGGGTTGTTTCCTGCTGTCAGAGTGGTGAGCTGGGGCGAGTCTTTAAAAGTGTCACTTTCAAGAAAGCTAAAAGAGTTTCCTTCTAGAGCAAGAACCTGGAGACTTGGACATTTCCAGTTATTAGATATGACACTAATTTTATTGTTTCTGAGAATCACTTGCTTAAGGTTTGTAGCTTTGTTGAAATAGTTTAAGTCCAACCGTCCTAATAGAGAATAAGACAAGTCTAAATATTCCACCGTTGTGGGCAAACACTGAAAGACTCCGACTTTCACTATGTTGTTCATAAGAATGAATGTTGTGATGTTAGAGTTCCATGTGCACGTCTCGTTGCGAGCTCCTAGAAAGTTAGAGCTGAGGTCAAGTGTGGTCAGGTTGGGCCACCTTGCAGTCAATAATGAAATGAGTTTAAGGCTTTGCAGTTGGTTATCTGCAGCTATGAATGTTTTAATCCGTGGTAGTTCACTGTCCTGGCATGATGGGTTGTAAAGGTTGGTACCTACAAGTTGGTTGCCCGATACATCCAGTGTTTCTATGTTGTTCATTTGATCCCATGCCAAGCAAGGCATAGATCTAAAATTAACGTTAGTGACGATAAGCTTGTTGATTTTACTTAACCAGGAAAATGTCTGATCAAATTTTAAGATTTGGGGGTTTGCGACGTCTTTAATGACCAGCCGGTCTAGACTAAGGTTGTACATATTTCCATTTAAAATATTGTTCACCAAATAACTATCAAAATCAATAGACAGAAGATTGAGATATTTTGTACTTGAATTCTGAATGTTCTTCATAGTCAGATACAAAAGCTTCTCGTTATACTTCCCTTGGTAAAACGTGAGTTCCTTTACGTTAACGTCTGCAAGGCCAGAAAATATATCGAAGCGCCCGGCATAAGGCACGAATTCAAACAGACTCTGAAAACAAAGACTATCCAATGATTTTCCAGCTAGGTCCTTTAATATGAAACGCAGAGCTTGTGGATTTTTATCGAGGGCAACATCCAGCCACAAATCCTTTGTGTCCAATGGTAAAAAAGATCCCATTTCATAAACTCCAAGGCTTGACATGGTCTGTAATGCAAATCTTTTTAGAGAAATGTTCTTTAAGGGGACTAAGTCATCCTTTAAGACTACACTGACTAACGGACCACCAATAGACAGACTCTGTAGATTGACCAACGTGCTAAACACTTCACTGAGGTTCAAGAAGGAGTAGAAGTTATTAGACAAGTCAAGTAACTCCAAGTTAAGTAGAGGTTGCAGGGAAGATGAAGGCATCTCTGTAAGGGTGTTGTTATACAGGGTCAGATTCTTCAGAAGAACATTTGAGGCAAAGGAGCCATTATCTATGGAAGATATATTGTTAGAACTTAGATTTAAGGCTCTTAAGTTGGTATAAGTGGAAAAGTCGTGATATTTGATTTGAAAAATGTTATTGTAGGATAAATCCAGCTCCTGGAGGGTGAGTGGAAGGTTGGTGGGGACTTCTGTTAGACTCAACCCTTGGCAGTTGGCGACTGTTTGGTCTTGATCCAGCTGGCACGGGGTTTGGGCCAGTAGGCAATGCAATAATTGGAACACCAATAAACACATAAAAACTGATCTGCCATTGCTCTCCATGTTCTTCGCATCTTTTAGTCCTAATGTAGCGGAGAGATAGAAGGGAAAACAAATAGGTTAAAAGGTTTAAGGGTAAGAATCACAATCAGAGGTACAAAGGTTTAGTGAAAATGAATGGTGCCCATAGACGTAAGGATCAGGGTTGTAAGATAACGGGATATCCCGATATCCTATGATAGCTGATGATCATATGAACATTTTCTCTATAGGGTCAGTTGCAAAAATGTTCCCATTGCACAATTTATTCGTACAATCCCGTTGTTGCGTCTATGGCTACCACAAGGCCTGTGGTCTAAACACCTACTTGTCCTTCTAAGTAAATCATATAAAATGGCAGACAATGTTTATGATGCTCCATGCAATATGGTAGGGATGTCCGGTTCGCGGATCCGCCGCAGATTTATCCCGTTCGCGAACGGCGTATTTTTCCATATTTTCCGCCTTCCGAACTTCCGAACCGTGGATTTCTCGTATTTTCGAAAATTTTCAAAAATACGTATTTTCGAAAAAGTTTGGAAACTACGAGGATTACTCGTATTTTTCGAAAATTTTCTAAATTACGAGGATTTCACATATTTTCGAAAATTTTCTAAATTACGAGGATTTCACATAGTTTCGAAAATTTCCGAAAATACGAGGATTTCACATATTTTCGAAAATGTACCTTTATATGTACACAGAACTCCTCAGTGACTTCTAAATCCTTATAATTTACAGTAGGGGATACATTACCCTTATAATACATGAGTGGTACCCATAGTTCCCTGTATAATTCAAGTCTGTGCCTGTACCTTATATAGACACAGAACTCCTCAGTGACTTCTAATTCCTTATAATTTAAAGTTGGGATATAATTACCCTTATAATACATGAGTGGTACCCAGAGTTCCCTATATAACCAGTCTGTGTCCTTGTACCTTTATATAGACACAGAACTCCTCAGTAATTCTTAATATCCTATATATTTACAGTTGGGGGTGCTTTGTTCACTATATTGTAGATTTATGTCTCCCCCAGTAACTGTCACATCCACCCACTGGGTAATGTCAGACAATTATAACATGAGGGGGGAGCAGCCAGCTATTTACAGAGGCTACAGAGCCCCCAATGTTGGGTGTTTCAATGGAAACTTGCTATTTATGTTTGTGTTTAACTATGATGGGGCCAGACCTCCTGTTTTGCACTCGCCCCGCCATTGAGCTGTCAATAAGTCACTCCTTGCCCCCCCTTTTGGCTTCATAGGTGGAAATGGCCCTGGGCAGTTTTGTGGGGCCCTTGGTGGCCTCTGTACCTGTCTATTACTTTATAAAGGGGGAGAGATGTTATTAATCTGGATCTATTACAGGGGGTGTGGTAAAAAACGTTGCGGTTCTGCAGGCTGAGCCCCTAACGTTGTGTAGTTTGTATTTTGAATTTCTGCTGTTATCTGATACAAGTGTCCTGCAGTGAAACTGACCCCACAAACCAGATTGTTAGTTACAATAAACACTCTTTTCAATATCTAAAGGATTACTGTTTATGGCGATACTTCCCCTTTAACCTCCTATTCAGGAATATCTTGCAGTCTGTAACTGAAATCCCTATCGTGAAATAATGTCCACTACTGTAAAATAATGCCCACTGGTGTAAATAACATCCACTAATGTAAATAACACCCACTAATGTAAAATAACGTCCACTATTGTAAAATAATGTCCAATACTGTAAAGAACACCATAGTGGAAAATAACATCCACTAATGTAAAATAAACCCCCTAGTGTAAAATAGCACCCACTAGTGTAAAATAATGTCCACTACTGTAAAGTAACATCCACTACTGTAAAACAATGTCCACTAGTGTACCACTAGTGTAAAATAACACCCACTAGTCTAAAATAACATCCACTACAGTAAAATAACATCCACAACAGTAAAATAACACCCTAGTGTAAAATAACACCCATTAGTGACAATAATGTCCACTACTGTATAGTAACATCCACTAATGTAAAATAAGTTCCACTAGTGTACCACTAGTGTAAAATAACACCCAATAGTGTAAAATAATATCCACTACTGTAAAGTAATGTCCACTACTGTAACTAACACCCACTAGTGTAAAATAAGACCCACTAGTGTAAATAAGACTCACTAAAGTAAAATAATGTCCACTAATGTAAATAACACCCACTAATGTAAATAACACCCACTATCGTGAAATAATGTCCACTGCTGTAAAATAATGCCCACTAGTGTAAATAAACATCCATAGTGTAAATAAGACCCACTAATGTAAAATAACACCCACTAGTGTAAAATAACACCCACTAATGAAAATAATGTCCACTACTGTAAAATAACACCCACTAGTGTAAATAACGTCCACGCAGTAAATTAACACCTACTAGTGTAAAATAAAACCACTACAGTAAAATAACACCCACTAGTGTAAAAAACACCCACTAGTGTAAATTAATGTCCACTACTGTAAGTAACATCTACTACTGTAAAATAATGTCCACTAGTGTACCCACTAGTGTATAATAACACCCACTAGTGTTCACTAGTGTAAAATAACACCCACTAGTGTAAATAACACTCACTAGTGTAAATAACACCACGAGTAAAAAATAAGTCCACTGCAGTAAAGTAACGTCCATATGTAAAATAATGTCACTAGTGTAAAATAACACCCACTAGATCGCTATCTTGTAACTATGAGAGTCTCTTCCCCACTGCAGGGAATAAGCAAATCTTGTAACCCAACCTGAGCCCTGAGCTGCTGTATAATGACAGGTGCAGTGTCAGTTATTGTCCTGATACGTGTTCCAACCTGCACTACCTGTTTGATGGGTTTTCATCTCATTACACAGGGAGCCTGAAGGTTCCAGGGACATTAAAATGTAATTAAGGACAAACCATCCTCCCACAGCGAGGGGGACACGGACTGACCATGATTCATATACTAAATGGGGGGATTGGGGATCAATTCATTAATTATTTTTCTAATTTATTATCTCCTCTCTAAAATCTGTCCGTGTAGCTACACAGATAACCGATTCAATATAACATCCGCAATCACACGCTACTTGACGCAACAATATGATCACGTATTTCTGATGGCTACAGAGAAGGGAAAGGGTTAATGTAAAATCCAGATGGGGCAGATCCATTGTTTGAATATTTCACCGACTCCGCATGTTTAATTAAAAATAGAGGAAGGGCTATTTTGACTATTATGCAAAACCTTCGATTGGTGGATATATCCCATAGACTACAAGCAGGGGCGCCCTTACCATGAAGCAAACTGAAACATTTGCTCAGGAAGCGCCCCAGCAGAACACTTAAAAGGCGGCAGTTTAATAAATCCTCTTTCCTCGCAATACTGCTTAGCACCAGTCCACTAAAGTCAGTTCCAGTCCAATCAGTGTTAGTCAGCCCACCACACCCACCTCCACAAGCCACTGCTATGTTCCCTGATGAAGCCACACCCCTACACGTGCCACCACCATCTGCCGATAGGCGGCATTTAAAAGTGTTTCAGGTGTAAATAACCCCTAGGAACACCCCTTAATACAAGCACTTGTTCACTCTATGTTAAGAGGAATCAATGGCTGCCCCCATAAGGCACGTCAAAATTAAAATATCTTGATAACTAATTAAAAAAATAATGAAAGTGATATGGCAAAAGTGCTAAGAACAGCACTGTCTGCAAATGTGCTATAAGATATTTGGCACTGTAGATGCTCTTTAAGTATGTTAATAAGTATGTTTGAATAATCTCGGCCATTGTTAACCTTTTATCATAATGTGGGCTTACTAGACTTTAGAAATATGCCCCAACATTCAACCTCTCTCAATATCTCGTTTATTCAATAAATAAATATCCCTATTGTACCACAGTAATGCTGTAACTTACCACACTGAATGCTGCTGGACCAGCACTTATATAATTTACACTTTGTATTACTTGCTCTACCTTGTATGTAACATGTATGTTTTCCTTATTAATGCAACTGCAAAGCCCCACGGAAGATGTTGGCGCTATATAAATCCACAATAATAAAATTGTTTCTATGCACTAGTAGTTTAAAGGCTGTGATGTCAGAACTAGCTCTTTATAGGGATGTGATGTCAGAACTATTGTTGATAAGGCTGTTGTGATGTCAGACCTCATTATTATACATATTAAAAGGTAACTGTGGTCCATAAATAACTTTAGGTAAATTGACAGGAATTGCTTTCCTGAGTATTTTTGTAATTTACTTTCATTATTTATTTTACACAATTTTGAAAATATTTATATTTTTATGTGGATATAATAGTAGCATCACCAGATGTCCTGCACTTCCTGCTTCCTGCACTGAAACCATATGACAGTCCCTCTTCTCTGTGTCTCCTCCTCCTCATGGGCTTCCATGGCCCCTCCCTTGCAGTCCCTCAAAACCTCCGGTGGCCCCTCCACCATCCATCAGTCACTGTAACTTGATTTTTCCTAATTTCTTAGCTTTTTCCTGCACTGAGCATGTGCCAACTGCAGTAGAAGGAGGAAGTAGTATTGTGACTGCAGATTCAGATCCTCCCACCCCCTAACTTTCTGATCAGTGATTATTTCATATCTTGGGCTGTGCAGCACACAGAGAGGTGGTTGATGGGCTTATTTTAAAGGTAGGAACCTGGCCTTTCTTTTAAAATCAACTTGTTTGGAGACCATAGTTCAACTTTAAGACACATATACAAAATATGACATTATTCTGTCATCTATCTGGACATAAACTGTCCAGGGAGTTTATTATATGTAATCAGTAACTGAAATCATGAAATTTAACCTGTGAGTCTTTATTGGGGTGTTTAACAGCTGAAAGGCTGAATGCTTACTGCCATATTGTAATTCTCTCTCTATGGGGGTATCAGTGGTAATAAGTTCCACAGCAAAAATGCAGTCTTGGGGTTTAGGTGTCAAAAATAGAAGCCTAGTGCAATCCAATTAATTTGCTATATATACTTTACCATTGTATTGTGACTTAAAAAGCTGCCCTTCTCTCTGGATTAATGCGTCAGTTGACTGTTGGGGCTAACAAAAGGGAGATTGGTTTTAGGTAGACTGAAGGGCTGTGAATATTGGGAAGTTAATGATGTAGTGCAGTTGAATTATAGAATTTCACTAGAAACCTTACACCTAACTAAACAATTTCCTTACTTACAAGCTGAAACATACCCTTGTCTTTCTATGTAATTCCTAACCAGAGTAACACAGTAAATATTTCAGTACAGAGATCCCTCCAGTAACTGCCCCCCCCTAGCTCAGTGATCACGGACATGCTCAGTATGATTCCCCAGGGAGAGAGAGAGGGAATGAAGAAGCACAGGATATGATGGAGTGCACAGGAACTGAGTAGGGACAGAGCAGGTTCTTGGGCAGGGAATGAAGAAGCACAGGATATGATGGACAGGAACAGAGTATGGGCAGAGCAGGTTCTTGGGCAGGGAATGAAGAAGCACAGGATATGATGGAGTGCACAGGAACAGAGTATGGGCAGAGCAGGTTCTTGGACAGGGAATGAAGATGCACAGGATATGATGGACAGGAACAGAGTATGAGCAGGTATGAGCAGGTTCTTGGGTAGGGAATGAAGATGCACAGGATATGATGGACAGGAACAAGAGTATGAGCAGGTATGAGCAGGTTCTTGGGTAGGGAATGAAGATGCACAGGATATGATGGACAGGAACAGAGTATGGGCAGGTATGAGCAGGTTCTTGGACAGGGAATGAAGATGCACAGGATATGATGGACCGGAACAGAGTATGAGCAGGTATGAGCAGGTTCTTGGGTAGGGAATGAAGATGCACAGGATATGATGGACAGGAACACGAGTATGGGCAGGTATGAGCAGATGGTCTTGGACAGGGAATGAAGATGCACAGGATATGATGGACAGGAACAGAGTATGGGCAGGTATGAGACGGTTCTTGGACAGGGAATGAAGATGCACAGGATATGATGGACAGGAACAGAGTATGAGCAGGTATGAGCAGGTTCTTGGGTAGGGAATGAAGATGCCAGGAATGATGGACAGGAACAGAGTATGGGCAGGTATGAGCAGGTTCTTGGGTAGGGAATGAAGATGCACAGGATATGATGGACAGGAACGAGTATGGGCAGGTATGAGCAGGTTCTTGGACAGGGAATGAAGATGCACAGGATTGATGGACAGGACAGAGTAGGGCAGGTATGAGCAGGTTCTGGACAGGGAAGTAAAATACCATTGAATTCTAAATGTCATGAAATCTAAAGTCTTGGGTGTTTCTTTCCAGATTCAATAACCTGAAACCTTAAATTAGAACCAGGTTAAACCTCAGTTACCCCCATGATTCCCTCTGGGTAGGGGCAGTGGATGTCATTTTATCCAGTCATGTACGAGCGTTCCTTTATCCTAGGGCCAATCTCCTGCCAGGTGCTGGTTTTCCTGCCAATGCCGATTCCAGTGAAATCCGGTTTCTTCTCTCTTTTAGCTGCTGTATCCTGAGTTCCGATGGATCTGCTGAATCCACAGAAGTCTTCCCATCACCTAAACCTCCCAGTCTGTCCGGATCCTGCGATACATAATGAACACTATTAGGTAAGCATTTCTTCTCTGACATCATCCGCCCATATTGTAGAGATGTTCGAAATTCGCAAAATCCGGTCCGCTCGAGCGGACCCATTAAAATGAAAAATATCCTCGAAAATATGAGAAATCCTCGTATTTCGGAAATTTTCAAAAATATGTGAAATCCTCGTAATTTAGAAAATTTTCGAAAATATGTGAAATCCTCGTAATTTAGAAAATTTTCGAAAATATGTGAAATCCTCGTATTTGGAAATTTTCGAAAATATGTGAAATCCTCGTAATTTAGAAAATTTTCGAAACTATGTGAAATCCTCGTATTTTCGGAATTTTCGAAAATATGTGAAATCCTCGTAATTTAGGGGAAATCGAAAATTTTCTAAATTACGAGGATTTCACATATTTTCGAAAATTTTCTAAATTACGAGGATTTCACATATTTTTGAAAATTTCCGAAAATACGAGGATTTCTCATATTTTCGAGGATATTTTTCATTTTAATGGGTCCGCTCGAGCGGACCGGATTTTGCGAAGTTCGGACATCTCTACAATATGGGCGGATGATGTCAGAGAAGGAAATGCTTACCTAATAGTGTTCATTATGTATCGCAGGATCCGGACAGACTGGGAGGTTTAGGTGATGGGAAGACTTCTCTGTGGATTCAGCAGATCCATCGGAACTCAGGATACAGCAGCTAAAAGAGAGAAGGAAACCGGATTTCACTGGAATCGGCATTGGCAGGAAAACCAGCACCTGGCAGGAGATTGGCCCTAGAGATAAAGGAACGCTCGTACATGGACTGGATAAAATGACATCCACTGCCCCTACCCAGAGAGGGAATCATGGGGGTAACTGAGGTTTAACCTGGTTCTAATTTAAGGTTTCAGGTTATTGAATCTGGAAAGAAACACCCAAGACTTTAGATTTCATGACATTTAGAATTCAATGGTATTTTACTTCCCTGTCCAAGAACCTGCTCATACCTGCCCATACTCTGTTCCTGTCCATCATATCCTGTGCATCTTCATTCCCTGTCCAAGAACCTGCTCATACCTGCCCATACTCTGTTCCTGTCCATCATATCCTGTGCATCTTCATTCCCTACCCAAGAACCTGCTCATACTGCCCATACTCTGTTCCTGTCCATCATATCCTGTGCATCTTCATCCCTACCAAGAACCTGCTCATACCTGCCCATACTCTGTTCCTGTCCATCATATCCTGTGCATCTTCATTCCCTGTCCAAGAACCTGCTCATACCTGCCCTACTTGTTCCTGTCCATCATATCCTGTGCATCTTCATTCCCTCCAAGAACCTGCTCATACTGCCCATACTCTGTTCCTGTCCATCATATCCTGTGCATCTTCATTCCCTACCCAAGAACCTGCTCATACCTGCCATACTCTGTTCCGTCCATCATATCCTGTGCATCTTCATCCTCCAGAACCTGCTCATCCTGCCCATACTCTGTTCCTGTCCATCATATCCTGTGCATCTTCATTCCCTACCCAAGAACCTGCTCATACCTGCTCATACTCTGTTCCTGGTCCTCATTCCTGGCATATTCATTCCCTACCCAAGAACCTGCTCATACCTGCTCATACTCTGTTCCTGTCCATCATATCCTGTGCATCTTCATTCCCTGTCCAAGAACCTGCTCATATAATGCCCATACTCTGTTCCTGCCATCATATCCTGTGCATCTTCATTCCCTACCCAAGAACCTGCTAACCTGCTCATACTTATCCTGTGCATCTTCATTCCCTGTCCAAGAACCTGCTCTGCCCATACTCTGTTCCTGTGCACTCCATCATATCCTGTGCTTCTTCATTCCCTACCAAAGAACCTGCTCATACCTGCTCATACTCTGTTTGTCACATATTCCTGTGCATCTTCATTCCCTACCCAAGAACTGCTCATACCTGCTCATACTCTGTTCCGTCCATCATATCCTGTGCTTCTTCATTCCCTGCCCAAGAACCTGCTCTGCCCATACTCTGTTCCTGTCCATCATATCCTGTGCTTCTTCATTCCCTGCCCAAGAACCTGCTCT
>JAACNH010001028.1:1723-88660 GCA_019447015.1 Hymenochirus boettgeri | reverse complement strand
CATACTTAATGTCGCATGGTCACATGATCCCTACACTGTGACAGAGTCTAATTAATGTACATGGTCAACATGATCCCTACACTGTGACATGTCTAATTAAGTACCATGGTCACATGATCCCTACACTGTGACAGAGTCTAATTAATGTACCAGGTCACATGATCCCTACACTGTGGACATGTTCTAGTTAAGACCATGTCACATGATCCCTACAACTGTGACAAGTCTAATTAATGTACCATGGTCACACGATCCCTACACTGTGACAAGTCTAATTAATGTACCATGGTCACACGATCCCTACACGTGGACAGAGTCTAAATTAATTATGTACCATGGTCACATATCCTACGCAGTGACAAGTCTTAATAATGTACCAGGTCACATGATCCCTACACTGTGACAGAGTCTAATAATGTACCATGGTCACACGATCCCTACGCTGTGACAGAGTATAATTAATTGTACCATGGTCACATGATCCCTACACTGTGACAAGTCTAATTAATGTACCGGTAACACGATCCTACACTGTGACCCGCAGTCTAATTAATGTACCAGGTCACTGATCCCTACACTGTGACAGAGTCTAATTAATGTACCATGGTCACACATGATCCCCTACACTGTGATAAGTCTATTAATGTACCAGGTCCCGATCCCTACACTGTGACAAGTCTAATTAATGTACCATGGTCACATGATCCCTACACTGGACAAGAGTCTAATTAATGTACCATGGCACGATCCCTACACTGTGACGATGCTAATTAATGTACATGGTCACACGATCCCTACACTGTGACAGAGTCTAATTAATGTACCACGGTCACATGATCCCTACACTGTGACAGAGTCTAATTAATGTACCATGGTCACACGATCCCTACACTGTGACATAATTAATGTGCCATGGTCACATGATCCTACACTGTGACAAGTCTATTAATGTACCATGGTCACGATCCCTACCTGTGACAAGTCTAATTAATGTACCTGGTCACATGATCCTACACTGACAGAGTCTAATTAATGTACCATGGTCACACGATCCCTACACTGTGACAAATTAATGTGCCATGTCACATGATCCCTACACTGTGACAGAGTCTAATTAATGTACCATGGTCACATGATCCTACACTGTGACCAGAGTCTAATTAATGTACCATGGTCACACGATCCCTACACTGTGCAAAGTCTAATTAATGTACCATGGTCCACACGATCCCTACACTGTGACATAAATTAATGTACATGGTCACCATGATCCCTACACTGTGACAAAGTCTAATTAATGTACCATGGTCACACGATCCCTACACTGTGACATAATTAATGTCCATGGTCACACCGATCCCTACACTGTGACAAGTATAATTAATGTACCAGGTCACACGATCCCTACACTGTGACAGAGTTAATTAAGTACCATGGGTCACACGATCCTACACTGTGACATAGTCTAATAATGTACCATGGTCACACGATACCCACGACACTGTGACAGAGTTCTAATTAATGTACCATGGTCACATGATCCTACACTGTGACAAGTCTAATTAAGGTACCACGTCACCGATCCCTACACTGTGACAGAGTCTAATTAATGTACCATGGTCACAGATCCCCCTGTGACAAAGTCTAATTAATGTACCAGGACACACGATCCCTAAACTGTGACAGAGTCTAATTAATGTACCATGGTCACACGATCCCTACACTGTGACAAAGTCTAATTAATGTACCAACGGTCACACGATCCCTACAACTGTGACAAGTCTAATTAATGTACCATGGTCACATGATCCCTACACTGTGACAAAGGTCTAATTAATGTACCATGGTCACACGATCCACACCGTGACAAAGTCTATAATGTCCACGGTCACACGATCCCTACACTGTGATAAAGTCTAATTAATGTACCATGGTCACATGATCCCTACACTGTGATAAAGTCTAATTAATGTACCATGGTCACATGATCCCTACACTGTGATAAAGTCTAATTTAATGTACCATGGTCACAGATCCCTCACTGTGACAAGTCTAATTAATGTACCAGGTCACATGATCCCACACCCTGTGACAAAGTCTAATTAATGTACCAACGGTCACAGATCCCTACACCTGTGAAAAGTCTAATTAATGTCACATGGACAACGATCCTAACACTGTGACAGTCTAATTAATGTACCATGGTCACACGATCCCTAACTGTGACAAGTCTAATTAAGTGTACCACGGACACACGATCCCTACACTGTGACAAAGTTCTAATTAATGACCACGGTCACACGATCCCTACACTGTGACAAAGTCTAATTATGTACCAGGTCACACGATCCTACACTGTGACAAAGTCTAATTAATGTACCCGGACCACACGATTCCTACACTGTGGACAAGTCTAATTAATGTACCATGGTCACACGATCCCTACCCGTGACAAGTCTAATAAATTACCATGGTCACACGATCCCTACCCTGTGACAAGTCTAATTATGTACATGGTCACACGATCCCACCTGTTGACAAGTCTAATAATGTACCATGGTCACACGATCCTTACACTGACAGAGTCTAATTAATGTACCATGGTTACACGATCCCTACACTGTGACAAAGTCTAATTAATGTACCATGGTTACAGACCCTACACTGTGACAGAGTCTAATTAATGTACCATGGTCACACGATCCCTACACTGTGACAGAGTCTAATTAATGTACCATGGTCACACGATCCCTACACTGTGACAGAGTCTAAATTAATGTACCATGGTCACACGATCCCTACACTGTGACAGAGTCTAATTAATGTGACCATGGTCCACACGATCCTAACGTGTGACAGACATAGTCAATAATGTACCATGGTCACACGATCCTACCTGTGACAAAGTCTAATTAATGTACCATGGTCAACGATCCCTACACTGTGACATAAATTAATGTCCATGGTCACCGATCCCTACACTGTGACAACAGTCTAATTAATGTACCAGGTCACACGATCCCTACCTGTGACAAGGTCTAATTAATTTACCATGGTCACACGATCCCTACACTGTGATAAAGTCTAACTGTGACATAGTCTAATTAATGTACCATGGTCACACGATCCCTACACTGTGACAAAGTCTAATTAATGTACCATGGTCACACGATCCCTACACTGTGACAGAGTCTAATTAAAGTTACCATGGTCACACGATCCTACACTGTGATAAAGTCTAATTAAGTACCATGGTCACACGATCCCTACACTGTGTGATAAGTCTAATTAATGTACCATGGCACACGATCCCTACACTGTGATAAGTCTAATTAATGTACCATGGTCACACGATCCCTACGCCTTGACAAGTCTAATTAATGTACCATGGTCACACGATCCCTACACTGTGATAAAGTCTAATAATGTACCATGGTCACAACGATCCCCACACTGTGAAAAGTCTAATAATGTACCATGTCACACGATCCCTACCTGTGACAGTCTAATTAATGTACCTGGTCACACGATCCCTACACTGTGATAAGTCTAATAATTGTACCATGGTCACACGATCCCTACACTGTGAAAAGTCTAATTAATGTACCATGGTCACACGATTCCCACGTGTGACAAAGTCTAATTAATGTACCATGGTCACACGATCCCTACATGTGACAAAGTCTAATTAATGTACCATGGTCACAACGATCCTACACTGTGAAAAGTCTAATTAATGTACCATGGTCACACGATCCCTACACTGTGACAAAGTCTAATTAATGTACCATGTCACACGATCCCTACACTGTGACAGAGTCTAATTAATGTACCTGGTCACACGATCCCTACACTGTGGACGAGTCTAATTAATGTACCATGGTCACACGATCCCTACACTGTGACAGAGTCTAATTAATGTACCATGGTCACACGATCCCTACACTGTGACAAGTCTAATTAATGTACATGGTACACGATCCCCCTACACTGTGACAGAGTCTAATTAATGTACCATGGTCACACGATCCCTACATGTGACAAGTCTAATAATGTACCATACTGGTCACCAGATCCCTACACTGTGACAAGTCTAATTAATGTACCATGGTCACACGATCCCTACACTGTGATAGAGTCTAATTAATGTACCAGGTCACATGATCCTACCCTGTGACAAAGTCTAATTAATGTACCATGGTCACACGATCCCTACACTGTGACAGAGTCTAATTATGTACCATGGTCACGATCCTACACTGTGACATAAATTAATGTCCATGGTCACACGATCCTACACTGTGAAGAGTCTAATTAATGTTACCATGGTCACATGATCCCTACACGTGATAAAGTCTAATTAATGTACCACAGTACCACGATCCCTACACTGTTGACAGAGTCTAATTAATGTACCATGGTCACCATGATCCCCACGCTGTGACAAGTCTTAATTAATGTACCTGGACACACGATCCCTACACTGTGACAGAGTCAATTAATGTACCACGGTCACACGATCCTACCACTGTGACAAAGTTAATTAAGTACCACGGTCACACGATCCCTACACTGTGACAAAGTCTAATTAATGTACCACCGGTCACACGATCCCCGAACTGTGACAAGTCTAATTATGTACCATGGACACACGATCCCTACACTGTGACAAAGTCTAATTAATGTACCACGGCACACGATCCCTACGCTGTGGCAAAGTCTAATTAATGTACCACGGTCACACGATCCCTACCCCGTGACAAAGTCTAATTAATGTACCACGGTCACACGATCCCTACGCTGTGACAGAGTCTAATTAATGTACCATGGTCACACGACCCCACGCCTGACAGAGTCTAATATTAATGTACCACGGCCACACGATCCCTACGCCGTGACAAAGTCTAATTAATGTCCACGGTCACACGATCCTACGCCGTGACAAAGTCTAATTAATGTACCACGTCCACCGGATCCCTACCTGGGACAAGTCTAAGTACCACGGTACCCGATCCCTACGCTGTGACAAAGTTAATTAATGTACCACGGTCACAGATCCCTACGCTGTGTGACAAAGTCTATTTAAATGTACCCACGGTCACACGATCCCACTCTGTGACAAAGTCTAATTAATGTACCACGGTCACACGATCCCTAACGCTGTGACAAAGTCTAATTAATGTACCACGGTCACACGATCCCTACGCTGTGACAAAGTCTAATTAATGTACCACGGTCACACGATCCCTACGCTGTGACAAGTCTAATTAATGTACCACGGTCACACGAATCCTACCTGTGACAAGTCTAATTAATGTACCACGGTCACACAGATGTGCACAAAGTCTAATTAATGTACCACGGTCACACGATCCCTACGCTGTGACAAAGTCTAATAATGTACCACCGGTCAACACTATCCTCCGGGACAAAGTTAATTAATGTACCACGGCACACGATCCCTACATGTGACAAGTCACTTAATGTACCCATGGTACACGATCCCCTACACTGTGACAAAGTCTTATAATGTACCATGGTCACACGATCCTACGTCGTGACAAAGTCTAATTAATGTACCATGGTCACACGATCCCTACGCCGTGACAAAGTCTAATAATGTACCAAGGTCCACGATCCCTACGCGTGACAAGTCTAATAGTTACCACGGTCACACGATCCCTACGCCGTGAACAAGTCTAATTAATGTTACCACGGTCACACGATCCCCTATGCCGTGACAAAGTCTAATTAATGTACAGGTCACAACGATCCTACGCGTGAACACAGTCTATTAATGTACCACGGTCCCACGAATCCCTACGCCGTGACAAGTCTAATTAATGTACCACGATCACACGATCCCTACGCCGTGACAAAGTCTAATTAATGTACCACGGTCACACGATCCCTACGCCGTGACAAAGTCTAATCCACAGAACCATGTAACCCGAATAATAATGTATAAGTATCACGTCCCTACGTGTTCCTGGTTAATCGATTTCACTTCTTTACATCGAACCAATCCAGAAACATGTAACCGAATAGTATGTATAAGTATCACGTCCCTACGTGTTCCTGGTTAATCCATTTCACTTCTTACATCAGAACCAATCCACGAACCATGTAACCCGAATAGTAATGTATAAGTGTCAAGTCCCTACGTGGTTCCTGGTTAATCCATTTCACTTCTTTACATCGAACCAATCCACAGAACCATGTAACCCGAATAGTAATGTATAAGTATCACGTCCATACGTGTTCCTGGTTAATCCATTTCACTTCTTTACATCGGAACCAATCCACGAACCATGTAACCCGATAGTAATGTATAAGTATCAGTCCCTAGTGTTCCTGGTTAATCCATTTCACTTCTTTACATCGGACCAATCCCCAGAACCATGTAACCCGAATAGTAATGTATAAGTATCACGTCCCTACGTGTTCCTGGTTAATCCATTTCAATTCTTTACATCGGAACCAATCCACGAACCATGTAACCCGAATAGTAATGTATAAGTATCACGTCCCTACGTGTTCCTGGTTAATCCATTTCACTTCTTTACATCGGAACCAATCCACAGAAACCATGAACCCGAATGTAATGTATAAGTATCACGTCCCTAGTGTTCCTGGTTAATCCATTTCACTTCTTTACATCGGAAACCATCCACAGAACCATGTAACCCGATAGTAATGTATAAGTTCACGTCCCTACGTGTTCCTGGTTAATCCATTTCACTTCTTTACATCGGAACCAATCCACAGAAACAGTAACCCGAATAGTAATGTTAAGTTCACGTCCCTACGTGTTCCTGGTTAATCCATTTCACTTCTTTACATCGGACCAATCCACAGAACCATGTAACCCGATATAATGTATAAGTATCACCTCCTACGTGTGTCCTGGTTAATCCATTTCACTTCTTTACATCAGAACCAATCCAACGAACCTGTAACCCGAATAGTAATGTATAAGTGTCACGTCCCTACGTGTTCCTGGTTAATCCATTTCACTTCTTTACATCAGAACCAATCCACAGAACCATGTAACCCGAATAGTAATGTATAAGTCACGTCCTACGATGTTCCTGGTTAATCCATTTCACTTCTTTACATCGGAACCAATCCACAGAACCATTGAACCGAATAGAAATGTATAAGTATCACGTCCTACGTGTTCCTGGTTAATCCTTTCACTTCTTACATCGAACCAATCACAGAACCATGTACACCGAATAGTAATGTAAAGTTCACGTCCTACGTGTTCCTGGTTAATCCATTTCACTTCTTTACATCGGAACCAATCCACAGAACCATGTAACCCGAATAGTAATGTATAAGTGTCACGTCCCTACGTGTTCGCGTTATCCATTTCACTCTTTACATCGAACCAATCCACAGAACCATGTAACCCGAATAGTAATGTATAAGTGACATCCCTACGTGTTCCTGGTTAATCCATTCACTTCTTACACGGAACCAATCCACAGAACCATGTAACCCGAATAGTAATGTATAAGTGTCACGTCCCTAATGTTTCCTGGTTAATCCATTTCACTTCTTACAATCGAACCAATCCACAGAAACCATGTAACCCAATGTAATGTATAAGTGTCACGTCCCTACGTGTTCCTGGTTAATCCATTTCACTTTTTTACATCGGAACCAATCCACAGAACCATGTAACCCATATAGTAATGTATAAGTGTCACGTCCCTACGTGTTCCTGGTTAATCCATTTCATTTCTTTACATCGGAACCAATCCACAGAACCATGTAACCCGAATAGTAATGTATAAGTGTCACGTTCCTACTGTTCCTGGTTAATCCATTTCACTTCTTTACATCGGAACCAATCCACAGAACCATGTAACCCGAATAGTAATGTATAAGTGTCACGTCCCTACGTGTTCCTGGTTAATCCATTTCACTTCTTTACATCGGAACCAATCACAGAACCATGTAACCCGAATAGTAATGTATAAGTGTCACGTCCCTACGTGTTCCTGGTTAACTCATTTCACTTCTTTACATCGGAACCAATCCACAGAACCATGTAACCCGAATAGTAATGTATAAGTATCACGTCCCTACGTGTTCCTGGTTAATCCATTTCACTTCTTTACATCGGAACCAATCCACAGAACCATGTAACCCGAATAGTAATGTATAAGTGTCGTGTCCCTATGTGTTCCTGGTTAATCCATTTCACTTCTTTACATCAGAACCAATCCCAGAACCATGTAACCCGAATAGTAATGTATAATGTCACGTCCCTACGTGTTTCCTGGTTAATCCATTCATTTCTTTACATCGGAAACCAGGAACCATCCACTGAACCAGTAACCCGATAGTAAGTTATAAGTATCACGTGCCCTACGTGTTCCGGGTTAATCCATTTCATTTCTTTACATCAGAAACAATACCACGGAAACCATGTAACCCGATAAGTAATGTTAAAGTAGCACGTCCCTAGGTGTTTCCTGGTTAATCCATTTCACTTCTTTAATCGGAACCAATTCCACAGAACCATGTAACCGAATGTAAGTATAAGTATCACGTCCCTAGTGTTCCTGGGTTACTCAATTTCACTTCTTTACATCGGAACAATCCACAGAACCATGTAACCCGAATAGTAATGTATAAGTATCACGTCCCTACGTGTTCTGGTTAATCCATTCACGTCGTTACATTCGGAAACCAATTCACAGAACCATGTAACCCGACATAGTAATGTATAAGTGTCACGGCCTACGTGTTCCTGGTTAATCCATTTACAATTCTATCTACATCGGAACCATACCACAGATACAGGTTAACCCGAATAGTAATCTAAAGTATCACGTCCTCGTGTTCCTGGTAATGCATTTCACTCTATTACATCGGAACCACATCCACAGAACCATGAACCCCGATAGTAATGTATAAGTGTCACGTCCCTACGTGTTCCTGGTTAATCCATTTCACTTCTTTACTTCGGAACCAATCCACAGAAACCATGTAACCCGAATAGTAATGTATAAGTGTCACGTCCCTACGTGTTCTGCGTTAATCATTTCACTTCTTTACATCGGAACCAAATCACAGAACCATGTAACCCGAATAGTATTGTATAAGGATGTCACGTCCCTACGTGTTTCCGGTTAATCCATTTCATTTTTACATAGAACCAATCCACAGACCATGTAACCACGAATAGTAATGTATAAGTGTCAGTCCCTACGTTGTTCCTGGTTAATCCATTTCACTTCTTTACATCGGAACCAATCAACAGAACCAGGTACCGAATTAGTAATGTATAAGTGTCAACGTCCTACGTGTTCATGGTTAATCCATTTCACTTCTTTACATCAGAACCAATCCACAGAACCAGTAACCCGAATAGTAATGTATAAGTATCATGTCCATACGTGTTACTGGTAATCCATTTCACTTCTTTACATCGGAACCAATCCACAGAACCATGTAACCCATATAGTAATGTATAAGTGTCATGTCCCTACGGGTCCTGGTTTAATCCATTTCATTCTTTACTTCGGAAACCAATCCACAGAACCATGTAACCCGAATAGTAATGTATAAGTGTCACGTCCCTACGTTGTTCCTGGTTAATCCATTTCACTTCTTTACATCGGAACCAATCCCCAGAAACCATGTAACCCGAATAGTAATGTATAAGTGCATGTCCCTACGTGTTCCGGTTAATCCATTTCACTTCTTTACATCAGAACCAATCCACAGACCATGGTAACCGAATAGTAATGTATAAGGTCACGTCCCTACGTGTTCCTGGTTAATCCATTCATTCTTTACATCGGAACACAATCCACAGAACCATGTAACCGAATAGTAATGTACTAAGTGTCATGTCCTACGTGTTCCTGGTTAATCATTTCACTTCTTTACATCAGAACCAATCCACAGAACCATATAACCGAATAGTAATGTATAAGGTGTCACGGTCCCTACGTGTTCTGGTTAATCCATTTCACTTCTTTAATCGGAACCAATCACAGAACAACTATGTAACCGAATAGTAATGTATAAGTGGTCAGGTCCCTACGTGTTCTGGTTAATCCATTTCACTTCTTTACATCAGAACCAATCCACAGAACCAGTAACCCGATAGTAATGTATAAAGTGTCACGTCCCTGACGTGTCCCTGGTTATCCATGTCACTCTTTACATCGGAACCAATCCCCAGAACAGTAACCCGAATAGTAATGTATAAGTATAACGTCCTACGGTTCCTGGTTAATCCATTTCATTTCTTACATCGGAACCAATCCACTGAACCATGTAAACCCGAATAGTAATGTATAAGTATCACATCCCTACGTGTTCCTGGTTAATCCATTTCACTTCTTACATCGGAACCAATCCACAGAACCCATGTAACCCGAATAGTAATGTATAAGTATAGTCCCTACGTGTTCCTGGTTAATCCATTTCACTTTTACATCGAGAACCAATCCACAGAACCATGTAACCCGAATGTAATGTATAAGTGTCACGTCCCTACGTGTTCCTGGTTAATCCATTTCCTTTTACATCGGAACCAATCCCCAGAACCAGTAACCCGAATAGTAATGTATAAGTATCACGTCCCTACGTGTTCCTGGTTAATCCATTTCATTTCTTACATCGGAAACCAATCCACTGAACATGTAACCCGAATAGTAATGTATAAGTATCACGTCCCACGTGTTCCTGGTTAATACCATTTCACTTCTTTACATCGGAAACCAACCACGAACCATGTAACCCAATAGTAATGTATAAGTGTCACGTAACATAGTGTTCTGGTTAATCCATTTCACTTCTTTACATCGGAACCAATCCCCAGAACCATGTAACCCGAATAGTAATGTATAAGTATAACGTCCCTACGTGTTCCTGGTTAATCCATTTCATTTCTTTACATCGGAACCAATCCACTGAACCATGTAACCCGAATAGTAATGTATAAGTATCACGTCCCTACAGGTCCTGGTTCATCCATTTCACTCTTTACATCGGAACCAATCCACAGAACCATGTAACCCGAATAGTAATGTATAAGTGTCACGTCCCTACGTGTTCTGGTTGTTAATCCATTCACTTCTTTACATCGGAACCAATCCACAGAACCATGTAACCGAATAGTAATGTATAAGTATCACGTCCCTACGTGTTCCTGGTTAATCCATTTCATTCTTTACATGCGGAACCAATCCACAGAAAACCATGTAAACCCGAATAGTAATGTATAAGTGTCACGTCCCTACGTGTTCCTGGTTAATCCATTCACTTCTTTACATCGGAACCAATCCACGAACCATGTAACCCGAAAGTAATGTATAAGTGTCACGTCCCTACGTGGTCCTGGTTAATCCATTTCACTTCTTTACTCGGAACCAATCCACAGAACCATGTAACCGAGATAAGGATGTTAAGTGTCACGTCCCTACGGGTTCGGTAATCCATTCACTTCTTTACATCAGACCAATCCACAGAACCATGTAACCCGAATAGTAATGTATAACGTATCACGTCCCTACGGTCCTGGTTAATCCATTTCACTTCTTTACATCAGAACCATCCACAGAACCATGTAACCATATAGTAATGTATAAGTGTCACGTCCCACGTGTCCTGGTAATCCATTTCACTTTTTACATCGGAACCAATCCACAGAACCATGTAACCCGAATAGTAATGTATAAGTGTCACGTCCCTAGTGTCCTGGTTAATCCAATTTACTTCTTTACATCAGAACCAATCCACAGAACCAGGTAACCCGAATAGTAATGTATAAGTATCACGTCCTAGTGTTCCTGGTTAATCCATTTCACTTTCTTTACATCGGAACCAATCCACAGAACCATGTAACCGAATAGTAATGTATAAAGTATCACGTCCCTACGGGTTCCTGGTTAATCCATTTCATTCTTTAAAATCAGAACCAATCCACAGAACATGTAACCCGAATAGTAATGTATAAGGTCACGTCCCTAACGTGTCCTGTTAATCCATTTCACTTCTTACATCAGAACCAATCCACAGAACCATGTAACCCGAATAGTAATGTATAAGTATTACGTCCCACTAGGTCCTGGTAATCCATTTCACTTCTTTACATCTGAACAAATCCACAGAACCAGTAACCCGAATAGTAATGTATAAGTATCACGGCCCTACGTGTTCCTGGTTAATCCATTTCACTTTTTACATCAGAACCAATCCACAGAACCATGTAACCCGAATAGTATGTAGAAGTATCACGTCCCTACATATTCCTGGTTAATCCATTCTCATTTAATCAGAACCAATCCACAGAACCATGAACCCGAAATAGTAATGTATAAGTGTCACGTCCCTACGTGTTCCGGTAATCCATTCATTTCTTTACATCAGAACCAATCCACAGAACCATGTAACCAAATAGTAATGCATAAGTGTCACGTCCCTACGTGTTCCTGGTAATCCATTTCATTTCTTTACATCAGACCCAATCCACAGAACCATGTAACCCGAATGTAATGTATAACTGTCACGTCCCATAGTGTTCTGGTAATCCATTTCACTCTCTTTATCCAGAACCAATCCACAGAACATGTAACCCAACAGTAATGCATAAGTGTCACGTCCTACGTGTTCCTGGTTAATCCATTTCACTTCTTTACATCAGAACCAATCCAAAAGAACCATGTTAACCCGAATAGTAATGTATAAGTATCACGTCCTACGTGTTCCTGGTTAATCCATTTCACTTCTTTACATCAGAACCAATCCACAGAACCATGTAAACCCGAATAGTAATGTATAAGTATCACGTCCCACGTGTTCTGGTAATCCATTTCACTTCTTTACATCGGAACCAATCCACAGAACCATGTAACCCGAATAGTAATGTATAAGTATCACGTCCGTTACGGTGCAGTTACAGGCGGTCAGTTACGGGCAAATGAACGAACTCTCCTTTATTTCATCCTAATCGCCTGACAAAATGAAATGTCGGTTGGGGGCCGAATTATTGGCTGGTGTGTACCAAGCTTTAGAGGGCCGACCAATAGTTGCGCAATTGGCAGTTTTTACGCTCCTGCTGGTCCGGTACCGGTGTTTTAAACAGAAGAGAGGGATGTGTCAGGGGCCTGGCTCAAAAGCTGCGGGGGAGGCCTGGACCTGCATTTTCACCCCCTACCTCCTCTAATCCTTTATTCCGCTCTCATTCCCCATTACGTTCTCCTACCCCCTTCCCCCCTTTAATCCTTTCAGGTTAATAGTCCATTCAGCTCCTACCTCCCCTGCTCCTACCTCCCGCAATCACACAATCACACCCAGTGCACTTTCTCCCTGTTGTGTTAATTAGTGTGTTTTGTGATGCCCTAATAAAGGAATGACTGGTGAACTGTGCACCCCGAACCATCTTTGTGCCTGTGCTAGAGTTTAATCCTATCAATGATCATGGTTAGGGCACTGAGCAGCGTCAATCCTATCACTATCCACTAGGGGTCGCCGTGCAGCCTAGAGCACATAGGATGACACACAGAGTAAATAGCGTCGAGTTAGACAGAGCAGGGGGGCTGGACTTGCCGGGTGCCGGTGGCGTGGCCTGTAATCCAGCTACTTGGAGGCTTAGACTGTCGGATGGCTTGAGTCCAGGAGTCTGGGCTGCATTGGGCTATGTCGATTCGGGTGTCCGCACTAAGTTCGGTATCAATATGGTGTTCCTGGGGGAGCTCGGGACCACCAGGTTGCTCTAAGGAGGGGTGAACCGGCCCAGGTCGGAGACGGAGCAGGTCAAAGCCCCCGTGCCGATCAGTAGTGGGATTGCGCCTGTGAATAGCCGGTGCAGAGCAGCCTGGGTAACACAGTGAGACACAGTCTTCTTTTCACACACAGGGAATACACAATATTCCATTTCCTATCCTCATTCTATTTACTGTACCTGGATGGTCTAACCAATACATGACCTAATGTAGACTCTTTATTATTACTTCTTCCCCTCTCTGTTCTCCAATATAAGAATAGTGTCATTTAGTAACATTGTCATAATGCAATCAGGGTTCAACAGCTCAAATGGGAACATTGTAGGTTATGAACATCACTGCCTCCTACTGGACACCAGGGTAAATTAATATTTCTACGGTTTGTGTGACGGTCCAGGAGGCAGATTATTGGATTGCTGTATTCAGTTGTGACCCTATTTGAACTCCGAGTAAATGTCTGTTAATATTCTATCTGCATCACTCTATCTGTCTGTCTGTATTTCTGTCTGTCTGTCTGTCGGTCGTTGTAAGTCGGTCTGGTCTACTATCGATTTATCATTTAATTCAAATAGAGCTTTATTGGCAGGATCAAGTTACATGTTGGCATTCCCAAAGCAAACAAAATAATAAAAACACGTTAGTATGGGGGACTATTGAGGGGTTCACAGTAAGGGCATGTGGGTATAATGGATAATAATACATGGACAGTACTAAAGTGATATATGGGGTCCAGTCCTGTGATATAACAGTTGGGCAAATTTAAAGGATAACGGGCCATCGATAAGCTCATATATATCATATCTATCTATCTATTATCTATTATCTATCATCTATCTACTATCTATCTATTTCGATTCTCTTATCTCTCTCTATCATCTATCTATCTGTACTGTCTCTCTTTTAATTATCTATCTATTCTATGTAATATGCTGCCTCCTATCTATCATCTATCTATATCTATCTATCTATCTATCTATCTATTATCTATCTTAATATGTATCTATCGTTCTATCGTATCTATCATCTATATATTCTATCTATGTATCTATCTTCTATCTATCTATCATATCGTATCTATGTATCTATGTCTATCGTATCTATCATCTATCTAGTTCTATGTATCTATGTCTGTCATTATCCGCTATCTATCTATCTATCTATCTATTCTCTATCTATAGTTCTGCCGGTCTATCAATTCTTCATCTATCTATGTATCTATCTATATATAATATCTACTGATCTATCTATTATCATATTCTCTCTCTCTCTCTCTATCAATCTATCTATCTGTATCTGTATATTTCAATTTATCTATCTATGTTCTATGTATCTATGTCTGTCTATCCGTATATATTATCTATCATATTTCGTATTTCTATCATCATCTGTGTCTTCTTCTTTTCTATCTACTATTTCTAGTATCTATGCTGGTCTATCCGTATCTATCTATCTATCTATCTAATTCTATGTATCTATGCCTGTCTAGCCGTATCTATCTATCTATCTATCTACCTACCATCTGTCTATCTATTTTATGTATCTATGTCTGTCATCCGTTATCTATCTATCTATCTATTATCTATCTATATCTATATATCTATCTATCGTCTATCTATCTATCTATTTATAGTATCTAATCCTGTCTATCCGTATCTATCTATCTATCTATCTATCTATCTATCTATCTATCTGTTACCTATCTGTCTATCCTATTTTTATGATCATCTATGTCTGTCGTATCCGTATCTATCTATCTATCTATCTACCTATCTATTTTTATGTATTAGTTCTGTGCATCCGTATCTATCTATCTATCTATCTATCTATCTATCTATTTCTATGTATCTATGCCTGTCTATCCAAATCTATCTATCTATCTACTATTGTCTATCTATTTTTATGTATTTATGCCTGTCTATCCATATCTATCTATCTATCTACCTGTCTGTCTATCTATTTTTATGTATCTATGTCTGTCTATCCGTATCTATCTATCTATCTACCTATCTGTCTATCTATTTTAGCATTATGATGCTACCGTATCTATCGATCGATGACTTATATATATATCTATCTATCTATCTATATTTTTGTATGTATCTATGTCTGTCTATCCATAACTATCTATCTATCTTTCTATCTATCTATTTCTATGTGTCAATGATCTATGTCTGTCTATCCGTATCTATTATCTATCTATCTATCTATCTACCTATCTGCTATCTATTTTAAAGTATCTATGTCTGTCTATCCATATCTATCTATCTATCTATCTATCTATCTATCTATCTATCTATCTATCTATCTATCTATATTTTTATGTATCTTATGTCGCTACATAACTATCTATCTATCTTTCTATCTATATATTTTCATGTATCAATGTATCTATGTCTGTCTATCCATAACTGTCTATCTAGTCTTTCATCTATCTATTTCTATGTATCAATGTATCTGTGTCGTCTATCCGTATCTATCTATCTATCTATCTATCTATCTATCTATCTATCTATCTATCTATCTATCTGTGTCTGTCTCAATCTATCTATCTATCGATCTATTTCTATGTATCTATGTCTGTTTATCCGTATCTATCTATCTATCTATCTATCTATCTATCTATCTATCTGTCTCTGTCTGTCTGTCTTACCATGTAATAATACGTCCTTTGCTGGATTAACCCTATACATTCCCCTTTTATTAGGGACACTACTGAGAAATACATTACACAGAGCTGTGCTAACACCTGGTTCACTTCATTATCCTCCCTGGAGCTCTGCACATATGTTGTTTTCTACTAATTGTCTTGCAATGGTGTATAGACAACTCTGACCAGGAAAGAAACTGCAAATGAATTAGTGCTGAGCGTCCATTAACATTCACACAAAAGAGACTACAGGAGCTCAAATAGGGTCACAACTGTAATACAGCAATCCAATAATACTGCCTCCTACTGGTGAAACGTCACACAAACCAGATAGAAATATCAATTTACCGCTGGGTGTCCAGTAGGAGGCAGTGAGTAGTTCAATAACCTACAATGTTCCCATTTGAGATGTGTGAACCCTGATTGCATTATGACAATGTTAATAAATGAAAAATATCCTAGATTGTGAGGAACAGAGAGGGGAGAAGTAATAATAAAGAGTCTACATAGGTCATGTATTGGTTAGGACCATCCAGGTACAGTAAATAGAATGGGATAGGAAATGGAATATTGTGTATTCCCTGTGTGTGAAAAGAAGACTGTGTCTCACTGTGTTACCCAGGCTGCTCTGCACCGGCTATTCACAGGCGCAATCCCACTACTGATCGGCACGGGGGCTTTGACCTGCTCCGTCTCCGACCTGGGCCGGTTCACCCCTCCTTAGAGCAACCTGGTGGTCCCGAGCTCCCCAGGAACACCATATTGATACCGAACTTAGTGCGGACACCCAATCGACATAGCCAATGCAGCCCAGAACTCCTGGACTCAAGCCATCCGACAGTCTAAGCCTCAAGTAGTGGATTACAGGCACACGCCACCGCACCCGGCAAGTCCAGCCCCTGCTGCTAACTAGAAGCTATTTACTCTGTGATGTCATCCTATGTGCTCTAGGCGCGGGACCCCTAGTGGATAGTGATAGGATTGACGCTGCTCCGGTGCCCTAACTGGATCTGATGCAGTTCATGTCAGTACTGTAGATAAAGTGGATATTACGGAGATGTTATGGACAAGAAATCCATCGCCTATAAAATGTGGAACTGAAATATTCTATACAATACACACACTGTGTGACATCCATTCCTATCACTATCCATCCTATCACTGCCACTCTGCTCCCCTTTCCTCCTTTCAGGTCCTAATTCAATCCATATCAGTTTAATCTCCCTCTTGTCCATCCAAACTTCCACTAATGCTGGGTCCACATTGTCAGATCCTTCCTCCTGACCGACCGTTTGGACCTTCCGACCAGCTGCGGTAGACAGTTTGCCACGACTGGAGTGTAGACAATAGAGAACCGCGCGATCGGCAGTGGTTTTGCGACGTGTCGAACATCCATCCATCTGAATCGTACAGACGGTCAGTTACGGGTAAACGAACGAACTCTCCTTTATTTCGTCCCAATCACCTGACACAATGAAATGTCGGTTGGGCCGAATTAATGGGATGGTGTGTACCAAGCTTTAGAGGGCCGACCAATAGTTGCGCAATGGCAGTTTTACGCTCCTGCTGGTCCGGTACCGGTGTTTTAAACAGAAGAGAGGGATGTGTCAGGGGCCTGGCTCAAAAGCTGCGGGGGAGGCTGGACCCTGCATTTTTACCCCCTACCTCCTCTAATCCTTTATTCCGCTCTCATTCCCCATTACGTTCTCCTACCCCCTTCCCCCCTTTAATCCTTTCAGTTTACCATGTCCATTCAGCTCCTACCTCCCCGGCTCTTGCTGTGTACACTGCAGTGTAATGTTAGGGTTAATCCTACCTGCCCCTTGGATACAGCAGGATCGCTTCTCATTTGTTTATATATACTGACTCCTCCCTCCGCTCGCCATGTCTTTTCCTCTGTCAGATGTTCTGGATCGCGGTTCCCCCCTGCTCAAAACGAGTTGATCCGGCTCAGGTTCAGGCTTCTCCTCATCATGAAGTAGAAGAAGACGACTTTGGAGGGAGCGTCACCCAAAGAGACCTTGAATATCTCATCAAGATCATTAGACAAACGTTACGGATCTCGGAACACAAACAAGGAAGAAAAAGGGGATCTCATGTTTGTACACCAACAAATAGAGGAAAGCATCAAATAAGAATGGAGAAAGCCAGATTAAAAGGTTAACGTGTCGCAAAATATAGCGAAGACATATCGTTTTAGCAAGGAAGACACTAAGAAGCACCAAAAGTCAACACGCCAGTAATAAAAATGGCAAGGAACGTAGACTCACAAATGACGACTGGGCGTTGCTAAAAGAACCGATGGACAGAAAAGAAGAGTCAGCGCTTAAAAGGTGTACACAGCTGCACGGGTAGCAATAAGACCGGCAGTAGCTATAACAAGCCTAGCCAGAGCCAGCAGGATTTGAGAGTTGGAAGAAGCTATTGACAACGGAACATCAACAGACGAACTAATAAGTCACTTCAAGACATAAAATTAACAAATGACTTCATAGCAGAAGCGTCAATGGACATAGTCAAAAAGCGCAAAGTCGATGGGTCAGAACACAGTAGCGAGGCGAGCTCTTCTGGCTAAACAGTGGAAAGTAGACAACCAATCCAAACAAGGGCTTACAAATATACCCTTTGAAGGAACTCTACTGATTGGGTCACACTAGACGACATAATAGCCAAAAACTCATAAAAAAGTCAATACCACAATACAAAAGAAACAGAAGAGAAGGTCCATCCACATCAGAAGGGGACGACTAGCCTACATTGTAACAGAATGGGAAAGAACTCAAGCAGATTCATGGGTCATCCAAACCCTGAAACAGGGATATTCAATAGAATTTCTCAAACTTCCGCTAATGAAATATATTCTCAGGCTTCGAACACCAAATCACAGCAAGCGGTAAACAAGCTAACAGACATAATCCAAGATCTTCTCCTACAAGAGTTAAGAAGAAGTACAAAGGAAAACAGAAAACAAGGAATATACTCACCTAAAACTCGACCGGCTGATTTAGAAATTTCCAAAATCGGCTGCTCGAGAGCCGAACGGTCGCGGGATTTCGGGGGTTCTGCAGCTCGAAACCTGGACCCCCTGGTCCTAAAAAGGACATTTTCAGGTCTCGGTATCTCTTGTCGGCAATAACACTCCTTGATGTCGCCAACGCCAGCCAATGTCACAACACCGGCGCTGACACATCAACGTCCCCGGTGTTGCCGACCTCTTGATGCGACATCTGCCATCAGCTGTTAATGACTTTGAGCTCTGCGGCGGTGATTTACCGACATGTCCGATCGTCATTCGTCTGATCCGGACAAACGGACGATCAACATCAGTCGCGGCTGAAAGCGGCACAGATTTTACGCCAATCGACCGATACATGTTTTTCACCCCTTCTACACGATTCCTGCACTATTCCTTTCAGTTTAGTTTCCCCTGTTCTTACCATCTCTCCAATATTGCTTTCAACCATTCTGATTATTTGTGAACTTTAATTAGCTGCACACCTTACAATCCATTGTACAAACTTAACACAGTCTTTAAAACTGTGGTTTCCAAACAAGTTGATGAAAGGCCGAGTTATACCTTTAAAATGACCCATCAACCACCTCTCTACGTGCTGCACAGCCCAAGATATGAAGAAATCACTGATCAGAAGTTAGGGAGTGGGAGATTCGAATCTGCGGTCACAAAACTACTTCCTCCTTCTAATATGCGTTGGCACATGCTCAATGTAGGAGAAAGCAGAAGAAACCAGGAAGAGATCGAGTTACAGTGACTGAAGGGGATGGAGGGGTGATAACAGCCCAGCCCACAGCAGGGAATGTGTAAGGTGTTTTTTAATGGAGGAGGCGGCTTAAGGAAGAGGGCTTGTCACATGGATTCAGAGCAGGAATTAGGAAGTGCCGGGATCTGGTAATGTTGCTACCATATCACACATAAAATATATATCTTCAACCTTTGTAAAAAAAAAAATTAAAGTAAATTCAAAAATCCTGTCAATATGCTTAAAGTCATTTTTGGACCAGAGTTTCCCTTTAACTATTTAGTTGTTTCTGAACCACATCCTCGGTAGGGATGGACTAGAACTCGAACTATTGGAACTAGTTTGGGTTCCGAAATTGATTGGTTAATGTAAACCAAGCATTGAAAAATTGACCAATCAGAAACGGATTAGGACTTTCTGCAAACCTATATAAAGAAGTGCAAACCCCTTGGAGCTCAGACGTCATCGCAGTAGATGGCGAGCAGAAGAAGAAGAGGCTAGCAACATCGGCTCTGTGAGGCCGATGGGGCCAACTGACTCAGTGGTGTTGGTGTCGCTAGCCGAAGACGTTGCGTCGGATCAAGACGCCGGTAATAAAATCGGCCTCGTTGAGGCCACCAACGCCGGAGGTACCCCTGGCGGCCACAAGGGTATTTCATGGGTCAGTGGACTCAGCGGAGCTGGTATCACGGATGGAAGACAGAAGAAGGGTCTTTTAAGATCTGCGGGGACCCCCAACAAAGGCACTTCTGAGTGCCACAAGGGCACTTCCAAGGGCCGCAAAGGCATTTGTTAAGTGCCGGGGAGGGGGGTCCTGGTTCGAGCTGCAGGACCCTTAAGCCCAATGGGCCCTTGTCAGGGCCGCAAGGGTCTTCAAGGGCCGCAAAGGCACTTATAAGTGCTGAGGAGAGGGGGGCCCAGTTCGAGCTGTGGGACCCTTAAGCCACAAAGGACCCTTGTCAGGGCCGCAAGGGCCCTTCCAAGGGCGCCAAGGCACTTATAAGTGCCAGGGAGGGGGTGCGGGACCCCTTAAGCCCCAAAGGGCATGTAAGGACCCAGGAGGGGGTCCCGGTTTCGAGTGCGGGACCCCAGATGTCCAGCCGGATTGTCGGCCGTTCGCAATCGCGAATCTCCAGCCGTTCGGGGATTTTTGGAATAGACCGTTCGTGTTTTAACAAACGTTTGATCGAATGTTCGTGGAATACCGAAAGTGGACGTGTGCGCTACGTCCGGTTTTTATGCTGTTCCCCATGCACGGACGTGTTCCCCAGACAATCTCCCAGGTCCCAGAAGCTTGTAAGTAAGTTTACCCTGCCTAATATGGAAAGTTCATTTGAATTTTCCGAACTATTTACCCCCTTGACTTTAATGGGTCCGTTTTGGATTTCAATTACATCTTTTATACCATTATATTATAGCCAGGGATTCTTAAATGGTTCCCTGGGAGTTTGAAAACTGCAACTCCAAGCATTCCTCAACTACAAAAGAAGTCAGGGAATGCTGGAAGTTGTAGTTATCAAACACGTGGAGGCACGATGTTGAGAATCCCTGCTCTAGCTAATAAAAAGCTTGTTCAAGTCATTTGCTTTATCGCCATCCTCCGTAACTGTCTTCCATTTGTTAATGGCCCCACATTTTCAGTCCTCACCTTTTTACTATTAGTATACTTAAAAATTGTGTAGGGTTAGCGTTTCTTTGTTCAGCTATCCTAACTTCATGATTATTTTTGGCTCGTTTAATTGTTTTCCTGAAATTAAAAGTCTTCAGGGTTATTCAATAAAAGTTCTTTCGTTAAAATGGTGCTAATTTTGTCCAACCAATCAGATGTAAGCTTACAAATGTAAATAAGATCTGATTGGTTGGGGGAAAATTAGCACCATTTTAACGATAAGAACTTTTATTGAATCTCCCTGTTTGTTTTCCTTTCGATAAAATACACTAATGACACTAAACGACCTAAACAAGCTGCTTTTAACCTGGGAAAATTTGCCTTCCCAAAATTAAAGTCTTTGTTACCCAGGCACTTTTCCTATCGATAACCAAGTGCAAATGCCATATTTCATGGTCACTATTTCCTAAGCCTCCAGTTACCTTTATATCTATAATGCGCTCCACGATGTTAGATATTACCAGATCCAACAGAGCTCCTTATAATAGGAACCTCAACCACCTGTGAGAGAAAATTATCCTAAAGCGAATTCAGGAAATCATCGCCTTTCTATGATGGCAGTTCCACTACACCAATCAATGTCAGGGTAATATAAGGCTCCCATAATGAGTACATCCACCAATCAATGTCAGGGTAATTGAAGTCCCCCATATGAAGTACACTCCCCCAACTTGCAGCCCTTGCCAACGCTATGAAGTTGACTCTGCTAGCTTTTGGCGGCTTATAGCAGCACCAACAATGACATTAACCCTTTCCTGTTGCCTAATTCCACCCATATTGCCTCCACTTTAACATCCATATTGCCAGTTATCTCTTTTTTAAATTTGGATTCAATCTTGTTTAACATAAACACATACTCCTCCCCTTTCCTACTTTCTTATCCTGTCTAAACAAGGCGTATCTTCTAAAATACAGCCCAGTCATGAGCATTGTTTGACTATGTTTCTGTATACATTACATCATACTTTTAGTCAACACCATTATGAAATGTTTCCATCCTAACCCCAGATGAGGCCACGTGACCTGACGGGATGTGCATAGCCTATGGGCTCATGTGGGTGGCAGTGCCATTTTTTAAAGGTGACTTTAAAACGAATGTTTGTGTGATTTATACAAACAGCAATTAAAAGAAAATATGACAATGGTCTTATTACTTTTTACTCCGGATCTAAACTGGGTGTAGAAACATAAATCCACATAAAAATAAGGCCAACTGCAAAGCGCTTCAGGAAACCTTTTGTTTTAAAGGCAAACTTCTTGGCGAGTGAAAGTCTTATGGCTCATTCCGTGGGATACTTTGAAGTTAAACGGTAACATGTGTCCCAATCTCTTGTTGGCTGCGCAATGTAAATATCCGATGCACCGACAGATTGTAATAATAAAAATTTTGCATAGAGCAGTTAAGGATCAATATAAACCTCTTTAAGCGTTATTGTAATTTAATCTTTATATAAAATGATTAGTTTAGGGCTGGCACAAGCAGATTTTTGGCCAAATCGTCCGAAATTCTGTATATTGGTCTGTGGGCCAGAAAATCTGTGGCGGTTTTGCTATCACGGTCTAACGATCTGCAGATCAGGGTATTTCGATCCACTTAGCCCAACTGTCTGCGCAGTGTTCTGTCCGCATTCGGACGACATTTATACATATAGTTACTGATATCGGAGGGTTGTACAGATTATCCCTGTTTTACATATAGTTACATGAATCGAGGGTTATAAAGTTATCCCAGTTATACATATAGTTACATGATATCGGAGGGTTGTACAGATTATCCCATGTTTATACATATAGTTACATGATTTCGGAGGGTTGTACAGATTATCCCATGTTTATACATATAGTTACATGATATCGGAGGGTTGTACAGATATCCATGTTTATACATATAGTCATGATATCGGAGGGTTGTAAAGATATCCCATGTTTATACATATAGTTACATGATATCGGAGGGTTGTAAAGATTATCCCATGTTTATACATATAGTTACATGATACGGAGGGTTGTACAGTATCCCATGTTTACATATAGTTACATGATTTCGGAGGGTTGTACAGAATATCCCATGTTTAACATATAGTTACATGATTCGGAGGGTTGTACAGATTATCCCATGTATACATATAGTTTACATGATATCGGAGGGTTGTAAAGATTATCCCATGTTTATACATATAGTTACATGATATCGGAGGGTTGTAAGATTATCCATGTTTATACATATAGTTACATGATATCGGAGGGTTGTAAAGATTATCCCATGTTTATACATATAGTTACATGATATCGGAGGGTTGTAAAGATTATCCCATGTTTATACATATAGTTCAATGATTCGGAGGGTTATAAAGATTATACCATGTTTATACATATAGTTACATGATATCGGAGGGTTATAAAGATTATCCCTGTTTATACATATAGTTACATGATATCGGAGGGTTGTAAAGATTATCCCATTTATACATATTTTACATGATATCGGAGGGTTGTAAAGATTATCCCATGTTTATACATATAGTTACATGATATCGGAGGGTTATAAAGATTATCCCATGTTTATACATATAGTTACATGATATCGGAGGGTTGTAAAGATTATCCCATGTTTATACATATAGTTACATGATAGTGAGGGTTATAAAGATTATCCCATGTTAACATATAGTTACATGATATCGGAGGGTTGTAAGATATCCCATGTTATAAATATAGTTACATGATATCGGAGGGGTGTACAGATTATCCCATGTTTATACATATAGTTACATGATATCGGAGGGTTATAAAGATTATCCATGTTTATACATTAGTTACATGATATCGGAGGGTATAAAGATTATCCCATGTTTAACATATAGTTACATGATATCGGAGGGTTATAAGATTATCCCATGTTTATACATATAGTTACATGATATCGAAGGGTTGAAAAGATATCCCATGTTTATACATAAAGTTACATGATATCGGAGGTTGTATAGATTATCCCATGTTTATAGATATAGTACATGATATCGGAGGGTTATAAAGATTATCCCATGTTTACATATAGTTACAGGATATCGGAGGGTTGTAAAGATTATCCCATGTTTATACATATAGTTACATGATATCGGAGGGTTGTAAAGATTATCCCATGTTTATCAATAGTTACCGTCTGACCCATTTATTTTGTGATCATATGTCGGTCATGAAGAAATACGGAAAGGCGGTTGTGGAAGGATTGATGGTAGACATGCACGTTCTAATGTATGGACACACTTAAAGTCCTTTCCCCAGTTTGTCCCATTTGCACTCAATGTAGTTGTGGGACAGTCAGATGCCCAGTTGATAAAAATTATTGAATTTTGCCGGTTTAGTCTCCATGACAGGACACCGGTCTAGAAACGGCAATTTCATTAATCACAGCAGTCCTTGATGGCCGGTTACAGATGTCTACTTTCCCTAAAATGCTTTGCAACTGAATCCAAAAGAATGTCGTCTCTTTTGCTCCGATGGCCATTCAAGGTACGTCTTGGAGCGCATTATCTTCCTGAGTTTGGTGAACCTTTTAGGAAGATCTTCCATGGTGACGTTCTCCTTGACCACCAAGATGATGTCCTCAAATGCGTGGCCAATGACCCTTGGTGGGCAAAGTACAATTCGTAATTACACCACTCGCTGTTGACAAAGTTGTGGGAGGAATGAAGATGATCTTATGACTATTCTCAATGTTCTCGATGATGTTATCGATGATCCATTTTCCTGGAAGGAAGTCTCTCTCGTGAATGCGACTGTAAGGTGGGCTACAGTTCTTCAGTTGAGGAAGTAGTTCCCCCTCACCCAGTCGGAATCAGAGTGGTGTGGAGACAAAGGCATGATATATATATTCCCTGCCCTTGTAGACTTTGCCAGTACGGTACTTAGCTCGTATATTTTGACGTCATTCGGCAGTACCATGGATGTCGTACCTCCAGCATATCAACATGCAGATAATGACCACAGAGCAGTAATGGAAACTGATATGCGACCACCAATCTTACATCACATGCCACTGTGCCAGGATTGTATGACTTATTTTTATGCCTTGAAGGCTTGTTGGTTGATAACACGTCATACGCATCTGGCCAATCGGGAATAGAGACCTTTCCATCTTCTAGGGTCTTAGTGAAAAAGCTATAGAGCTCACAGGTACAATGATAGGGGTTGTTTCCTGCTGTCAGAGTGGTGAGCTGGGGCGAGTCTTTAAAAGTGTCACTTTCAAGAAAGCTAAAAGAGTTTCCTTTAGAGCAAGAACCTGGAGACTGGACATTTCCAGTTATTGATATGACACTAATTTTATTGTTTCTGAGAATCACTTGCTTAAGGTTTGTAGCTTTGTTGAAATAGTTTAAGTCCAACCGTCCTAATAGAGAATAAGACAGCTAAAATTCCACCGTTGTGGGCAAACACTGAAAGACTCCGACTTTCACTATGTTGTTCATAAGAATGAATGTTGTGATGTTAGAGTTCCGTGGCACGTCTCGTTGCGAGCTCCTAGAAAGTTAGAGCTGAGGTCAAGTGTGGTCAGGTTGGGCCACCTTGCAGTCAATAATGAAATGAGTTTAAGGCTTTGCAGTTGGTTATCTGCAGCTATGAATGTTTTAATCCGTGGTAGTTCACTGTCCTGGCATGATGGGTTGTAAAGGTTGGTACCACAAGTTGGTTGCCCGAACATCCAGTGTTTCTATGTTGTATTTGATCCCATGCCAAGCAAGGATAGATCTAATTAACGGTAGTGACGATAAGCTTGTTTGATTACTTAACCAGGAAAATGCTGATAAATTTAGATTTGGGGGTTTGCGACGTCTTTAATGACCAGCCGGTCTAGACTAGGTTGTACATATTCCATTTAAAATATTGTTCACCAAATAACTATCAAAATCAATAGACAGAAGATTGAGATATTTTGTACTTGAATTCTGAATGTTCTTCATAGTCAGATACAAAAGCTTCTCGTTATACTTCCCTTGGTAAAACGTGAGTTCCTTTACGTTAACGTCTGCAAGGCCAGAAAATATATCGAAGCGCCCGGCATAAGGCACGAATTCAAACAGACTCTGAAAACAAGACTATCCAATATTTTCCAGCTAGGTCCTTAATATGAAACGCAGAGCTTGTGGATTTTATCGAGGGCAACATCCAGCCACAAATCTTTGTGTCCAATGGTAAAAAAGATCATTTCATAAACTCCAGGCTTGACATGGTTGTAATGCAATCTTTTTAGAGAAATGTTCTTAAGGGGACTAAGTCATCCTTTAAGACTACACTGACTAACGGACCACCAATAGACAGACTCTGTAGATTGACCAACGTGCTAAACACTTCACTGAGGTTCAAGAAGGAGTAGAAGTTATTAGACAAGTCAAGTAACTCCAAGTTAAGTAGAGGTTGCAGGGAAGATGAAGGCATCTCTGTAAGGGTGTTGTTATACAGGGTCAGATTCTTCAGAAGAACATTTGAGGCAAAGGAGCCATTATCTATGGAAGATATATTGTTAGAACTAGATTTAAGGCTCTTAAGTTGGTATAAGTGGAAAAGTCGTGATATTTGATTTGAAATGTTATTGTAGGATAAATCCAGCTCCTGGAGGTGAGTGGAAGGTTGGTGGGGACTTCGTTAGACTCAACCCTTGGCAGTTGGCGACTGTTTGGTCTTGATCCAGCTGGCACGGGGTTTGGGCCAGTAGGCAATGCAATAATTGGAACACCAATAAACACATAAAAACTGATCTGCCATTGCTCTCCATGTTTCGCATTTTAGTCCTAATGTAGCGGAGAGATAGAAGGGAAAACAAATAGGTTAAGGTTTAAGGGTAAGAATCACAATCAGAGGTACAAAGGTTTAGTGAAAATGAATGGTGCCCTAGACGTAAGGATCAGGGTTGTAAGATAACGGGATATCCGATATCCTATGATAGCTGATGATCATATGAACATTTCTCTATAGGGTCAGTTGCAAAAATGTTCCCATGCACAATTATGTACAATCCCGTTGTTGCGTCTATGGCTACACAAGGCTGTGGTCTAAACACCTACTTGTCCTTCTAAGTAAATCAATAAAATGGCAGACAATGTTTATGATGCTCCATGCAATATGGTAGGGATGTCCGGTTCGCGGATCGCCGCAGATTTTCCCGTCGCGAACGGCGTATTTTTCCATATTTTCCGCCTTCCGAACTTCCGAACCGTGGATTTCTCGTATTTTCGAAAATTTTCAAAAATACGTATTTTCGAAAAAGTTTGGAAACTACGAGGATTACTCCGTATTTTTCGAAAATTTTCTAAATTACGAGGATTTCACATATTTTCGAAAATTTTCTAAATTACGAGGATTTCACATAGTTTCGAAAATTTCCGAAAATACGAGGATTTCACATATTTTCGAAAATTTTCTAAATTACGAGGATTTCACATATTTTCGAAAATTTCCGAAAATACGAGGATTTCACATAGTTTCGAAAATTTTCTAAATTACGAGGATTTCACATATTTTCGAAAATTTCCGAAAATACGAGGATTTCACATATTTTCGAAAATTTTCTAAATTACGAGGATTTCACATATTTTCGAAAATTTTCTAAATTACGAGGATTTCACATATTTTTGAAAATTTCCGAAAATACGAGGATTTCTCATATTTTCGAGGATATTTTTCATTTTAATGGGTCCGCTCGAGCGGACCGGATTTGCGAAGTTCGGACATCTCTACAATATGGGCGGATGATGTCAGAGAAGGAAATGCTTACCTAATAGTGTTCATTATGTATCGCAGGATCCGGACAGACTGGGAGGTTTAGGTGATGGGAAGACTTCTCTGTGGATTCAGCAGATCCATCGGAACTCAGGATACAGCAGGAAAAGAGAGAAGGAAACCGGATTTCACTGGAATCGGCATTGGCAGGAAAACCAGCACCTGGCAGGAGATGGCCCTAGAGATAAAGGAACGCTCGTACATGGACTGGATAAAATGACATCCACTGCCCCTACCCAGAGAGGGAATCATGGGGTAAGAGGTTTAACCTGGTTCTAATTTAAGGTTTCAGGTTATTGAATCTGGAAAAAACACCAAGACTTTAGATTTCATGACATTGAATTCAATGGTATTTTACTTCCCTGTCCAAGAACCTGCTCATACCTGCCCATACTCTGTTCTGTCCATCATATCTGTGCATCTTCATTCCTCGTCCAAGAAACCGCTCATACCTGCCCAACTCTGTTCCTGTCCATCATATCCTGTGACTCTCATTCCCTACCCAAGAACCTGCTCATACCTGCCCATACTCTGTTCCTGTCCATCATATCCTGTGCATCTTCATTCCCTACCCAAGAACCTGCTCATACTGCTCATACTCTGTTCCTGTCCATCATATCCTGTGCATTTCATTCCCTGTCCAAGAACCTGCTCATACCTGCCCATACTCTGTTCCTGTCCATCATATCTGTGCATCTTCATTCCCTGTCCAAGAACCTGCTATACTGCCCATCTCTGTTCCTGTCATCATATCCTGTGCATCTTCATTCCCTACCCAAGAACCTGCTCATACCTGCTCATACTGTTCGCGTCCATCATATCCTGTGCATCTCATTCCCTGTCCAAGAACCTGCTCATACCTGCCCTACTCTGTTCCTGTCCATCATATCCTGTGCATCTTCATTCCCTACCCAAGAACCTGCTCATACCTGCTCATACTCTGTTTGTCCATATTCCTGGCATCTTCATTCCCTACCCAAGAACTGCTCATACCTGCTCATACTCTGTTCCTGTCCATCATATTGTGCATCTTCATTCCTGTCCAAGAACCTGCTCTGCCACTACTCTGTTCCTGTGCACTCCATCATATCCTGTGCTTCTTCATTCCCTGCCCAAGAACCTGCTCTGCCCATACTCTGTTCCTGTCCATCATATCCTGTGCTTCTTCATTCCCTGCCCAAGAACCTGCTCTGTCCCTACTCAGTTCCTGTGCACTCCATCATATCCTGTGCTTCTTCATTCCCTCTCTCTCTCCCTGGGGGAATCATACTGAGCATGTCCGTGATCACTGAGCTAGGGGAGGGGCAGTTACTGGAGGGATCTCTGTACTGAAATATTTTACTGTGTATCTCTGGTTAGGAATTACATAGAAAGACAAGGGATATGTTTCTAGCTTGTAAGTAAGGAAATTAGTTTAGTTAGGGTGAAGGTTTCTAGTGAAATTCTATAATTCAACTGCACTACATTCATTAACTTCCCAATATTCACAGCCCTTCAGTCTACCTAAAAACCAATCTCCCTTTTGTTAGCCCCAACAGTCAACTGACGCATTAATCCAGAGAGAAGGGCAGGCTTTTTAAGTCACAATACAATGGTAAAGTTATATATAAGCAAATTAATTGGATGTGCACTAGGCTTCTATTTTTTGACACCTAAAACCCCAAGACTGCATTTTTGCTGTGGAACTTATTACCACTGATACCCCCAATAAGAGAGAAATTACAATATGGCAGATGAGCATTCAGCCTTTCAGCTGTTAAACACCCCAATAAAGACTCACAGGTTAGAATTTCATGATTTCAGTTACTGATTACATTATAAACTCCCCTGGACAGTTTATGTCCAGATAGATGACAGATAAATGTCATATTTTGTATATGTGTCTTAAAGTTGAACTATGGTCTCCAAACAAGTTGATTTTAAAAGAAAGGCCAGGTTCCTACCTTTAAAATAAGCCATCAACCACCTCTCTGTGTGCTGCACAGCCCAAGATATGAAATAATCACTGATCAGAAAGTTAGGGGGTGGGAGGATCTGAATCTGCAGTCACAATACTACTTCCTCCTTCTAATCTGCAGTTGGCACATGCTCAGTGCAGGAAAAAGCATAAGAAATTAGGAAAAGATCAAGTTACAGTGACTGATGGATGAGTGGGAGGGGCCACCGGAGGTTTTGAGGGGACTGCAAGGGGAGGGGCCATGGAAGCCCATGAGGAGGAGGAGACACAGAGAAGAGGGACTGTCATATGGTTTCAGTGCAGGAAGCAGGAAGTGCAGGACATCTGGTGATGCTACTATTATATCACACATAAAAATATAAATATTTTCAAAATTGTGTAAAATAAATAATGAAAGTAAATTACAAAAATACTCAGGAAAGCAATTCCTGTCAATTTACCTAAAGTTATTTATGGACCACAGTTACCTTTTAATATGTATTAATAATGAGGTCTGACATCACAGCCTTATCAACTAATAGTTCTGACATCACATCCCTATAAAGAGCTAGTTCTGACATCACAGCCTTATAAACTACTAGTGCATAGAAAACAATTTTATTATTGTGGATTTATATAGCGCCAACATCTTCCGTGGTGCTTTGCAGTTGCATTAATAAGGAAAACATACATGTTACATACAAGGGTAGAGCAAGTAATACAAAGTGTAAATTATATAAGTGCTGGTCCAGCAGCATTCAGTGTGGTAAGTTACAGCATTACTGTGGTACAATAGGGATATTTATTTATTGAATAAACGAGATATTGAGAGAGGTTGAATGTTGGGGCATATTTCTAAAGTCTAGTGTAAGCCACATTATGATAAAAGGTTAACAATGGCCGAGATTATTCAAACATACTTATTAACATACTTAAAGAGCATCTACAGTGCCAAAATATCTTATAGCACATTTGCAGACAGTGCTGTTCTTAGCACTTTTGCCATATCACTTTCATTATTTTTTTAATTAGTTATCAAGATATTTTAATTTTGACGTGCCTTATGGGGGCAGCCATTGATTCCTCTTAACATAGAGTGAACAATGTGCTTGTAGTAAGGGGTGTTCCTAGGGGTTATTTACACCTGAAACAACTTTTAAATGCCGCCTATCGGCAGATGGGTGGTGGCACGTGTAGCGGGTGTGGCTTCATCAGGGAACATAGCAGTGGCTTGTGGAGGTGGGTGTGGTGGGCTGACTAACACTGATTGGTGGACTGGAGGACTGACTTTAGTGGACTGGTGCTGAAAGGCAGTATTGCAGGAAAGAGGATTTTATTAAACTGCCGCCTTTTAAGTGTTCTGCTGGGGCGCTTCCTGAGCAAATGTTTCAGTTTGCTTCATGGTAAGGGCGCCCCTGCTTGTAGTCTATGGAGATATATCCACCAATACGAAGGGTTTTGCATAATAGTCAAAATAGCCCTTCCTCTATTTATTAATTAAACATGCGGAGTCGGTGAAATATTCAAACAATGGATCTGCCCCATCTGGGATTTTACATTAACCCTTTCCCTTCTTCTGTAGCCATCAGAACTACGTGATCCGATATTGTTGCGTGCAAGTAGCGTGTGATTGCGGATGTTATATTGAATCGGTTTATCTGTGTAGCTACACGGACAGATTTTAGAGAGGGAGATAATAAATTAGAAAATAATTAAATGAAATTGGATCCCCAATCCCCCCATTTAGTATATGAATCATGGGTCAGTCCGTGTCCCCCTCGCTGTGGGAGGATGGTTTGTCCTTAATTAACCATTTTAATGTCCCTGGAACCTTCAGGCTCCCTGTGTAATGAGATGAAAACCCATCAAACAGGTAGTGCAGGTTGGAACACGTATCAGGACAATAACTGACACTGCACCTGTCATTATACAAGCAGCTCAGGGCTCAGGTTGGGTTACAAGATTTGCTTATTCCCTGCAGTGGGGGAGAGAGACTCTCATAGTTACAGATAGCGATCTAGTGGGTGTTATTTTACACTAGTGGACATTATTTTACAATAGTGGACGTTACTTTACTGCAGTGGACATTATTTTACTCTAGTGGGTGTTATTTTACACTAGTGAGTGTTATTTTACACTAGTGGGTGTTATTTTACACTAGTGAACACTAGTGGGTGTTATTATACACTAGTGGGTACACTAGTGGACATTATTTTACAGTAGTAGATGTTACTTTACAGTAGTGGACATTAATTTACACTAGTGGGTGTTATTTTACACTAGTGGGTGTTATTTTACTGTAGTGGGTTTTATTTTACACTAGTAGGTGTTAATTTACTGCAGTGGACGTTATTTTACACTAGTGGGTGTTATTTTACAGTAGTGGACATTATTTTTCATTAGTGGGTGTTATTTTACACTAGTGGGTGTTATTTTACATTAGTGGGTCTTATTTACACTAGTGGATGTTATTTTACACTAGTGGGCATTATTTTACAGCAGTGGACATTATTTCACGATAGTGGGTGTTATTTTACATTAGTGGGTGTTATTTACATTAGTGGACATTATTTTACTTTAGTGAGTCTTATTTACACTAGTGGGTCTTATTTTACACTAGTGGGTGTTAGTTTACAGTAGTGGACATTACTTTACAGTAGTGGATATTATTTTACACTATTGGGTGTTATTTTACACTAGTGGGTACACTAGTGGACATTATTTTACATTAGTGGATGTTACTATACAGTAGTGGACATTATTGTGCACTAATGGGTGTTATTTTACACTAGTGGGTGTTATTTTACTGTTGTGGATGTTATTTTACTGTAGTGGATGTTATTTTAGACTAGTGGGTGTTATTTTACACTAGTGGGTACACTAGTGGACATTGTTTTACAGTAGTGGATGTTACTTTACAGTAGTGGACATTATTTTACACTAGTGGGTGCTATTTTACACTAGGGGGTGTTATTTTACATTAGTGGATGTTATTTTACACTAGTGGGTGTTCTTTTACAGTATTGGACATTATTTTACAATAGTGGACGTTATTTTACATTAGTGGGTGTTATTTTACATTAGTGGATGTTATTTTACACCAGTGGGCATTATTTTACAGTAGTGGACATTATTTCACGATAGGGATTTCAGTTACAGACTGCAAAGATATTCCTGAATAGGAGGTTAAAGGGGAAGTATCGCCATAAACAGTAAATCCTTTAGATATTGAAAAGAGTGTTTATTGTCACTAACAATCTGGGTTGTGGGGTCAGTTTCACTGCAGGACACTTTGTATTCAGATAAACAGCAGAAATTCAAAATACAAACTACACAACGTTAGGGGCTCAGCCTGCAGAACCGCAACGTTAATTTTACCACACCCCCTGTATAGAGATCCAGATTAATAACATCTCTCCCCCTTTATAAAGTAATAGACAGGTACAGAGCCACCAAGGGCCCCACAAAACTGCCCAGGGCCATTTCCACCTATAGGAAGCCACAGGAAGGGGGGCAAGGAGTGACTTATTGACAGCTCAATGGCGGGGCGAGTGCAAAACAGGAGGTCTGGCCCCATCATAGTTAAAACAAAACATAAATAGCAAGTTTACCATTGAAACACCCAACATTGGGGGCTCTGTAGCCTCTGTAAATAGCTGGCTGCTCCCCCCTCAGTTATAAATTGTCTGACATTACCCAGTGGGTGGATGTGACAGTTACTGGGGGAGACATAAATCTACAATATAGTGAACAAAGCACCCCCAACTGTAAATTATAAGGATATTAGAAGTTACTGAGGAGTTCTGTGTCTATATAAAGGTACAAGGACACAGACTGAGTTATATAGGGAACTCTGGGTACCACTCATGTATTATAAGGGATAATGTATCCCCAACTGTAAATTATAAGGATATTAGAAGTCACTGAGGAGTTCTGTGTCTATATAAAGGTACAAGGACACAGACTGAATTATACAGGGAACTATGGGTACCACTCATGTATTATAAGGGATAATGTATCCCCTACTGTAAATTATAAGGATATTAGAAGTCACTGAGGAGTTCTGTGTACATATAAAGGTACAAGGACACAGACTGGGTTATACAGGGAACTCTGGGTACCACTCATGTATTATAAGGGATAATGTATCCCCTACTGTAAATTATAAGGATATTAGAAGTCCTGAGGAGTTCTGTGTCTATATAAAGGTACAAGGACACAGACTGTTATACGGGAACTCTGGGTACCACTCATGTATTATAGGGATAATGTATCCCCTACTTAAATTATAAGGATATTAGAAGTCACTGAGGAGTTCTGTGTCATATAAAGGTACAAGGACACAGACTGAGTTATACAGGAACTCTGGGTACCACTCATGTATTATAAGGGATAATGTATCCCCTACTGTAAATTATAAGGATATTAGAAGTCACTGAGGAGTTCTGTGTCTATATAAAGGTACAAGGACACAGACTGAGTTATACAGGGAACCTGGGTACCATCCTCTTTTTATAAGGGATAATGTATCCCCTACTGTAAATTATAATGATATTAGAAGTCACTGAGGAATTCTGTGTCCATATAAAGATACAAGGACACAGACTGAGTTATACAGGGAACTCTGGGTACCACTCATGTATTATAAGTGATAATGTATCCCCTACTGTAAATTATAAGGATATTAGAAGTCACTGAGGAGTTCTGTGTCTATACTGAGTTATACAGGGAACACTGGGTACCACTCATGTATTATAGGGAAATGTATCCCCTACTGTAAATTATAAGATATAGAAGTCACTGAGGAGTTCTGTGTCCATATAAAGGTAACAGGACACAGACTGAGTTATACAGGGACCTCTGGGTACCACTCATATATACATGATAATGTATCCCCTACTGTAAATTATAAGGATATTAGAAGTCACTGAGGAGTTCTGTGTCTATATAAAGGTACAAGGACACAACTGAGTTATACAGGGAACTCTGGGTACCACCATGTTTATAAGGATAAGTATCCCCTCTGTAAATTATAAGGATATTAGTCACTGAGGAGTTCTGTCTTATAAAGGTACAAGGACACAGACTGAGTTAGACATGCAGACTGAGTTATACAGGGAACTCTGGGTACCACTCATGTATTATAATGGATAATGTATCCCCTACTGTAAATTATAAGGATATTAGAAGTCACTGAGGAGTTCCGTGACCATATAAAAGAACGAGGCCGCAGGCCGAGTACCTTTTTTACAGGGCACGGAACTCCAAGGTGACTTCTAATATCCTTATAATTTACAGTTCGTGGTGCATTATTTATTATAACCTACCCGTTTATGGCTTCTGGTTTCCTTCTTCTCCTGGAACTGTAAGATTATAAGGCTATAATCTTACAGTTCCTCCAATAGAAATCCACTACAGGGGTAGGTTATACTAGGAATATCTACTAAACACAATTTACACACAAGGTGCTTGAGAAAGGACCCAGCGTCCGAAATGTGTAGCACACGTGTTTCTTGTATAATAAATCTTTTTTGCACACAGCCACAGTCCTGTGTCGTTGTGAGCTACACTGAATTTTGTATTATACTGACAATTTCCACACCTATTGTCTGGTCACCGTGTAACACACACACACACAGAGTAGACACAATATTATCACTAATGACATTTCCCATTAGACAGTAGATTAGAGTCTAAATACACACAATGGGCCAGAAATATAAACTGGTGACCCCAAGAGCTTGCAATCTACAGTGCAGGATATTGACATGAACATAGGAAGGGATCTCTGTTCTTACCTGCTAGCCTGGGGGTCTGGTCTCCTCCTCACATTGGTGGGGTCTTTGTAAGTCCAGTCACCAGGAGCCAAATCCTCACAACAGGACAGACCAAGGCAGGTGTACAAATGACTCTCTCCCCCATAGGCCAGGTGACCAGGGGGCATGGCTAAGGTGTGTCTTTTCTTAAAGGAACATTACAATAACCAGTGATGTATCCTGCAAACTAAAACCAATTACCACTCATTAAACCTTCTCCAGTTTTATCTCATAATTAGACCTTGCAGATCATTGTCTTCCGGAAAGTGTCCTTAACGTTATCTCACCTCTGCAGAGAAAGCAATATGGCAGCTCTCTTTAATTGGAATTAAAACAATAATTACAAAAACAAGGCGCCCTGTGGGGAATGATGGATTATTACATGGAATATATTATAGAACCCATGGGTGGGAACAGGGAGACTTACCTTGGATTATAACAGGTCAGTTATGGGTCAAGACTATTGGATCTCCCAAACCCCTCAGACTCACCATAAACTGGGCAACTTCTGTTCTACCGACGATCAATCAGAAAGGAATTGATCACATGATTCTCCGCTGATTATCCAATAGGGGCAGGGGACTGTTAACTCGATTCAACGGAAACCAATCAAAATGTCCCATAAACCCATCGATCGGAAAAAATTCTCTGACCTGACCAATCGATGAGCGATTGATTCCGCTCTAGGTATAGATCAATCTTTGTAGATCTGATGCAAAAAAATTCATTGGGATTAAATCAAACTGATCGACCCCGCGTTCCATCCGCCCCAACACGCACACAGGTTCAAACCTGGTAAATTGAGGATTTTTACTGACGGTTCCCCCTTGTCTATAGACAGGGCGATAGGGATCATCAAGTAGCCCTGGATCTCTCCTCGCTGCCCCATAATCCTCAGCTGTTCCCGTGACCCAATTAACACCCCATTAGGACTAGGCCTCCTATGATGCGTTAATGGGTGAGAATTGCTGTACATGTGAGTGTGGGTTGCACTGTACATGTGAGTGTGGGTTGCACTGTAAATGTGAGTGTGGGTTGCACTGTACATGTGAGTGTGGGTTGCACTGTACATGTGAGTGTGGGTTGCACTGTACATGTGAGTGTGGGTTGCACTGCGTTCCGTATAGTGTATGCGTTCGGCGTGTTTTTGCGAATAGCAATCGCTCCGATTTTGGACAAATCGCAGAGCACACGGATGGTACCGCACGTGAGATGGTTGCCACTGTTTGCACGCTTTACACGCGCGTTACAATCCGGTCCAATACAGCCTTATCGTTAACCTACGGGCACCGTGTAAAGTTACCTTCCCCCCTCTAACACAACCTGACACACGTCCACAAACCAACACTCAACGTGGCACATCAGATCCTCGTGGAAAATGAGGAATCAGTCATTGCCCCGGCCCTATTAATATGCCCCATAGTATGGGAGAGTGGTGGAGAGAGCATGCTGGGAATTGTAGTCTATCTATAGTCTATCTTTCTATGTAAGGAAATGATTATGACTACGTGATGAGATCAGTGCACAGAGTGGTGGAGAGAGCATGCTGGGAATTGTAGTCTATCTATAGTCTATCTTTCTATGTAAGGAAATGATTATGACTACGTGATGAGATCAGTGCACAGAGTGGTGGAGAGAGCATGCTGGGAATTGTAGTCTATCTATAGTCTATCTTTCTATGTAAGGAAATGATTATGACTACGTGATGAGATCATGCACAGAGTGGTGAGAGAGCATGCTGGGAATGGTATTCTATCTATAGTCTATCTTTCTATGTAAGGAAATGATTATGACTACGTGATGAGATCAGTGCACAGAGTGGTGGAGAAGCATGCTGGGAATTGTAGTCTATCTATAGTCTATCTTTCTATGTAAGGAAATTATTATGACTACTGATGAGATCAGTGCACAGAGTGGTGGAGGAGCATGCTGGGAATGTAGTCTACTATAGTCTATCTTTCTATGTAAGGAATGATTATGACTACGTGATGAGATCAGTGCACAGAGTGGTGGAGAGAGCATGCTGGGAATTGTAGTCTATCTATAGTCTATCTTTCTATGTAAGAAATGATTATGACTACGTATGAATCAGTGCACAGAGTGGTGGAGAGAGCATGCTGGGAATTGTAGTCTATCTATAGTCTATCTTCTATGTAAGGAAATGATTATGACTACGTGATGAGATCAGTGCACAGAGTGGTGGAGAGAGCATGCTGGGAATTGTAGTCTATCTATAGTCTATCTTTCTATGTAAGGAAATGATTATGACTACGTGATGAGATCAGTGCACAGAGTGATGGAGAGAGCATGCTGGGAATTGTAGTCTATCTATAGTCTATCTTTCTATGTAAGGAAATGATTATGACTACGTGATGAATCAGTGCACAGAGTGGTGGAGAGAGCATGCTGGGAATTGTAGTCTCTCTATAGTCTATCTTTCTATGTAAGGAAATGATTATGACTACGTGATGAGATCAGTGCACAGAGTGGTGGAGAGAGCATGCTGGGATTGTAGTCTATCTATAGTCTATCTTTCATGTAAGGAAATGATTATGACAACGTGATGAGATCAGTGCACAGAGTGATGGAGAGAGCATGCTGGGAATTGTAGTCTATCTATAGTCTATCTTTCTATGTAAGGAAATGATTATGACTACGTGATGAGATCAGTGCACAGAGTGATGGAGAGAGCATGCTGGGAATTGTAGTCTATCTATAGTCTATCTTTCTATGTAAGGAAATGATTATGACTACGTGATGAGATCAGTGCACAGAATGGCCCCAGAATTCTATCTGTAACCCTATCACTGCTCATTCTATTTATTACGATGGACATTGACATTATTGTTATCACTGATCCCCATGTACACAATGGACAATGAGATAATAATAAGGGGAAGTAAATAGTAATTACTGGTTACCTGGCTGGTGACTCTAGTTATGTACAGACGTGTTCAATGTCTCATCTTCCCACTGACCCGTTCGTCTCCTGTTCAATTCTCCTCTCTTATTATTATTATTATTATTATTATTATTACTGGTATTATTAGTATTATTATTATTATTATTATTATTATTATTATGATTATTGGTATTATTAGTATATTATTATTCCTGATTTTTCTGTATATTATTATTTTATTATTATATTATTATTACTGTATTATTATTATTATTATTATTATTATTACTGGTATTATTAGTATATTATTAGTACTGATATTATTACTGTATGATTATTATTATTATTATTATTATTATTATTATTATTATTATTATTACTGGTATTATTATTAGTATTATTATTACTGATATTATTACTGGTATTATTATATTATTATTATTATTATTATTATTATTACTGGTATTATTATTATTATTATTATTATTATTATTACTGGTATTATTAGTAGTATTATTATTACTGATATTATTACTGGTATTATTATTATTATTATTATTATTATTATTATATGGTATTATAATTATTATTATTATTATTATTATGACTGGTATTATTAGTAGTATTATTATTAACTGAATTTTACTGGTATTTATTTTATTATTATTATTATTATTATTATTATTATTATTACTGGATTATTATTATTTATTATTATTATTATTATTACTGGTATTATTACGTATATTATATTATTATAATTATTATTATTATTATTATTAGTATTATTCTGGTATATTAGTATTATATTATTATTATTATTATTATTGATATTATTACTGGTATTATTATTATTATTATTATTGATATTATTACTGGTATTATTATTATTATTATTATTATTACTGGTATTATTAGTAGTATTATTATTACTGGTATTATTATTATTATTATTATTATTATTACTGGTATTATTATTATTATTAGTATTATTACTGGTATTATTATTATTATTATTATTACTGATATTATTTACTGGTATTATTATTATTATTATTATATTATTATACTGGTATTATTATTATTATTATTATTATTATTATTCTGGTATTATTATGATATTATTACTGTATTATTTAGTAGTATATTATTACTGATATTATTACTGGTATTATTTATTTATTATTATATTATTATTTTATTATTATTACTGGTTTATTAGTTATATTATTACTGATATTATTACTGGTATTAATTATTATTATTATAGTAGTAGTAGTATAGTAGTAGTAGTATTACTGGTATTATTATTAGTATTAGTAGTATTATTACTGATATTATTTTTATTATTATTATTATTATTATTATTATTATTATTATTATCATTACTAGTATTATTATTATTGTATTACTGGTATATTATTATTTATTATTAGTATTATTACTGGTATTATTATTATTATTATTAGTAGTAGTAGTTGTAGTAGTAGTAGTAGTATTATTACTGGTATTATTATTAGTATTAGTAGTATTATTACCGATATTATTTTTATTATTATTGTTATTATCATTATTATTATTATCATTACTAGTATTAGATTATTTTATTTTAGTATCATTATTATATATATATTATTATTATCATTATAGTATTATTATTAATTATTATTACTGGTATTATTATTATATTATTAATTATTATTATTATTATGGTATTATTATTATTGTTATTTTATTGAATATTATTCTGGTATTATTATTAGTATATATACTGTATTATATTTTGATATTATTACTGGTATTATTATTATTATTATTATTATTATTATTACTATTATCATTATTATTATTATTTATTATTTATTAACATTATTACTGTTGTTATTATTATTATTAACATGATTATTACTGTTATAATTATTATTATTATTATTATTATTATTATTACTGGTATTATTATTATTGTTATTATTATTGATATTATTACTGGTATTATTATTAGTATTATTACTGGTATTATTATTATTGATATTATTACTGGTATTATTATTATTATTATTATTATTATTATTATTATTATTATTACTGGTATTATTATTATTATTATTATTATTATTATTACTATTATCATTATTATTATTATTATTATTAACATTATTACTGTTGTTATTATTATTATTAACATGATTATTACTGTTATAATTATTATTAGTGTTATTATTATTGTCAAGATGCACAGAGTGGTGGAGGAGGAGCATGCTGGGAATTGTAGTCTACTATAGTCTATCTTCTATGTAAGGAAAGATTATGACTACGTGATGAGATCAGTGCACAGAGTGGTGGAGAGAGCATGCTGGGAATTGTAGTCTATCTATGTCTATCTTTCTATGTAAGGAAATGATTATGACTACGTGATGAGATAGTGCCACAGAGTGGGTGGAGAGCATGCTGGGAATTGTAGTCTATCTAGATCAGTGCACAGGTGGTGGGAAAGGAAGCATGCTGGGAATTGTAGTCTATCTTAGTCTAATCTTTCTATGTAAGGAAGATTATGCTACGTGATAGAATCAGTGCACAGAGTTTGGATAGAGCATGCGTGGGATTGTAGTCTATCTAATCTATCTTTCTAGTAAGGAAATTAGTATGACCTACTTGATAGATCAGGCACAGAGTTGGTGGAGAGATCTGCTGGGAAATTTTAGTCTATCTATAGTCCTATCTTCTATGTAAGGAAAGATTAGACTACGTGATGAGATCAGTTCACAGAGTGGTTGAGGAGAGCATGCTGTAATTGTAGTCTATCTATATTCCTATATCTTTCTAATGTACGGAAATGAATTATGACTACGTTATAGATCAGTGCACAGAGTGGTGGAGAGAGCAGGCTGGGGAATTGGTAGTCTATCTATAGTTCTATCTTTCTATGTAAGGAAATGATTATGACTAACGGAGAGATCAGTGCACATGAATGGTGAGAGAGAATGCTGGGAATTGTAGGCTATCTATAGTCTAGATCTTTCTATGTACGGTAAATGAATTATGACTACTGATGAGATCAAGTGCACAGAGTGATTGAGAGAGCATGCTGTGGGAATTGTAGTCGATCTATAGTCTAATCTTCTATGTAAGGAATGATTAGAACTACGTGTTAGGAATCAGTGCACAGAGTGTAATGGAGAGAGCATGCCTGTGAATTGTAGTCTATCTAGTAGTCCTATCTTTCTATTAAGAGAATGATTATGACTACGTGATGAGATAGGTTCCATAAGTGCCGCCAGAATTCTAATCTGTCAACCTATCACTGCTCATTCTATTTATTACGATGGAACATTGACATTATTGTATCACTGATCCCCAGTACCATGGACAATTAGATATCATAAGGGGAAGTCAATATAATTACTGGTTACCCTGGCTGGTGACTCTATTTATGTCCCAGTGTTCAATGTCTCATCTTCCTTCCACTGACACCGTCGTCTCCTGTTCATTCTCTCTCTTATTATTATTATTTTATTATTAATTATTACTGGTATTATTGTATTAGTATTATTATTTTTTATTATATTATTATTTATTACTTCAACTGGTATTACTTAGTAGTCTTCTTATTACTGATATCTTACTTGTTATTATTATATTATTATTATTCTTAGTCTTATTACTGGTTTTTATTCCTTCTTTTTTATGATTACTGGTATTTTGTCGTCTTACTTACTTACTCTGCTCTGTTACGGTTCTCTTCTCTTATTCTTTTCTTCTTCGTATTATTCCTTCTTCTGACTCCTGGTCTTCTTTTCCTCTCTTCTATCCTGCTCTTCATTCCCCTGGTATTATTTCTCTTCTTCTTCTTCGGCTTCTTATACTGGTTTATTCTTCTTCTTAATTATTTTATTATTACTGGTATTATTAGTCGTATATTATCCTGATATTATTACTGGTTATTGATTATTATTATTATTATTAAATTATTATTCTTCATTACTGGTACTTATGATTAGTATTCTTATTATTATTATCTACTGGTATTCGTATTATGTCTTCTTATACTGAACTCTTATTCCTGGTCTTCTTATTCTTAATTTATTCTGTCTTCCTTCTCGTCTTAGATTCCTGGTCTTCTTCTTTTCTTCTTACTTCTTCCTTCTTCCCTGGTCTTACTTCCTGGTCTTACTTATTATTCTTCTTCTTCTTCTTCTTCTTCTTCCTTCTGCTTCTTCCTGGTCTTCTTCGGTTCTCTCTCTCTTCTTACATTATTCTTGATATTCTTCCTGTCTTCTTCAGTATTCTTACTCTTGCTCTTCTTCCTGGTCTTCCTTCTTCTTCTTCTATCTCCTGGTATTACATTAGTACGTCTTATGATTCCTGTTATTAATTTTATATTATTATTATTCTTTACTACTGGTATTATTATTATTATTAGTATTATTACTGTATTATTATTTTCTTATTATTATTAATTCTGATTTATTACGTGTATTATTATTATTATTATTATTATTATAGTATACTTGGTATTATTATTATTATTTATCTGTATGTATTATTATTACTAGTTATTATTATTATGATTATTCTTACTGGGTATTATTATGTTAGTATTATTATTTATCTGATATTATTACTGTATTATTATTATGAATGATTATTATTATTATTATTATTATATTCTGGTATTAGTTAGTAGTATTATTATTACTGATGATTATTACTGGTATTATTTATTTAATTATTAGTAGTAGTAGTAGTAGTAGTAGTAGTATTACTGGTATTATTATTAGTATTAGTATATTATATCCTGTATTATTTATTTTTTATTATATTATATTATTATTATTATTATTTATTATTATTCATTACTATTATTATTATTATTATTATTACTGGTATTATTACTTATTATTATTATTATATTTACTGGTATTATTATTATTATTATGTAGTATAGTAGTTGTAGTAGTAGTAGTTTATACTGGTATATTATAGTATTGTGAGTATTATTACCGATATTATTTTTATTATTATTTATTATCATTATTATTATCATTACGAGTATATTATTTATTATTGTTATATCATTATTTATTATTTTATTATTATTATCATTACTAGTATATGAGTTATTATTATTATTACTGGTTATTATTATTATTTATTATTATTATTATTACTGTTTATTATTATTGTTATATATTGATATATTCGGTAGTATTATTATTATTACTGGTATTATTATTTGATATTATACGTATTAATTATTTTATTATTATTTATTATTCTATTATCATATTAATTATTTATTTATTATACATTATTACTGTTGTTATTATTATTATTAAACATGATATTTACTTATAATTATTATTAGTGTTATTATATATTATATTACTTACTGGTATTATTGATTATTATTATTTTATTATTATTGATATTATTACTGGTATTATTATTAGTATATTACTGGTATTATTATTATTATTATTATTATTTATTATTATTATTATTATTATTGATATTATTACTGGTATTATTATTATTATTATTATTGATATTATTACTGGTATTATTATTATTATTATTACTATTATCATTATTATTATTATTATTATTAACATGCTTATTACTGTTATAATTATTATTAGTGTTATTATTATTATTATTTTTATTATTATTATTATTATTATTACTTGTATTATTATTATTGTTATTATTATTGATATTATTACTGGTATTATTATTAGTATTATTACTGGTATTATTATTATTATTATTATTATTGATATTATTACTGGTATTATTATTATTATTATTACTATTATCATTATTATTATTATTATTATTAACATTATTACTGTTGTTATTATTATTATTAACATGATTATTACTGTTATAATTATTATTAGTGTTATTATTATTATCATTATTATTGGAAAAAGGGTAGTCATTCACAGCCGGGTAATTACAGGCCTGATAGCTCCGGCCCGGGACCTCGAGTGGGGTCCACTGCTGAGGATGCTGGGAACTGTAGGCCGGTATCTAATCCCCTTCTCGCGGTTCCCGGTCGCGGCGCTCGCTGATGACATCAGCACGCCGTTACGTCACTTCTCGTTGGCTGCGCCGGGCCTAGCGAGATTCGGGATTGTGACGTCACGAGTGACGTCACCGGAGTTGTTAAAAGGGGGGCGGCCACGAGTCTCAGGCGCCATTTTGATCACATTGCCAGAGGAATTCACTTCTTCCAGGGCAATCATATCAGCAGGCACTGTGGAGACAGCCATAATGGCTCAACAGGACAACCAAGCGATGCTGAACAGGATTAGGGAGAGGATCAGCACAGAGGGGGCAGGATGGCTGCAGGAGATTCTTAGTGCAGACTCCCCTATCACCAGGAACGTGAGTACTGGGCCTAGGCCCAATACCAGGTCTGCTAGCCAGCTGGCTGGCAGGCTTATGCGCCCCTCCTTTGCCCCCTCGCGTCTGAGTCCCAGTCCCCCACGAGCCAGCAGGGGACGCCGGGGTTCACAGGTCAGGCAATCGGGAACGGCAAGGGGCAGTGACTGAGGGCCTGCTCAGGTCTTGTAATATGATACATCCATCCCAGTTAGTTCGGGTGGATGTCCATCGTCCTCATTCGGAGGCTTTGGGGGTAGGACCTGTGGTTACCGACGCCCCCACCTCAGCATCAGGTACAGGAAGAACCAGGGGGAGAAGAGGCCTTGCCCCATGGTTACCAAGGTCCGCCCGCCCAGCTATTGCAGCAGCAACGGCGGGGGACATAGCTAGCGACCCCCAACCAGCGCCGCAGGCAAGTGAGTCTGAGGAGGGTGAACTGGAATTTGTGGACGCTAGGTCCACAGTTCGGGGGATTACCCCCGGCGCCTACCAGAGTCAGGGAGCTAGAGGAACGTAGGTCACACAGGGTCAGGAGTCAGCCTAGGAGGGCCAGGAGCAGCCACAGACATGGCAGGAGAAGGAGTAGGTACCGATGACTCCCGCAGGCATGGGCGCAGGGGACGCCATGGGAGCGCTCGCCATAGGCGTCGCTCAAATTCCAGGGGCCACAGTGAACGCCGACGCTCACACTCCAGGGGCAGGAGATCGAGGGCTTCACGATCATCCACGTCCGACAGAAGCAGGGTGTCCTCGGCGGCAACCTCGGCGGTGATCGTGGAGGCAATGGAGCCTTGGCTCGAGGTTTACCCGGAGAGAGCGGCAGCAGGCCTCATCAGGGAGGGGTTTAAATTTGGAAGCGCCTCAAGTGGCCAGGGACAAAGTTTTAGCTGAGGTTCGGCTGGGGCGAATGTCAGGTCCGTTTTCCGAGCTTCCTTTTCCCAACTTGAGAGTTTCACCTTTAGGGCTAGTGCCCAAAAAGGAAGGAGGGAAGTTCCGCCTGATCCACCATCTATCTTACCCGAAGGGCAGCTCGGTAAATGATGGTATCAGCAAGGAGGAGGCATCGGTTTCATATGTATCCTTCGACAGGGCTATACATCTTGTTAGGAGGGCCGGGGTGGGGGCCTTGTTGGCAAAATCAGACATTGAGTCCGCATCCCGACTATTGCCAATTCGCCTGGAATGTTTTCATCTTCTGGGGTGTCAGTTGGACGGAATGTATTACTACCACAAATGTTTGCCCATGGGCTGCGCTATATCTTGCTCCCTGTTCGAAATATTCAGTTCATTCTTAGAATGGGCCGTAGCCTATGAAACCAACTCCACTAACATCCTACACTTTGGTTCACTGAATTTTGCATGCAGAATAATGCCGATGGGGAGAGTTTTTTCCAGGAGGTTGTCGTTAGGGGTCCGAAGATACAGGATAAGAAAATTTGTTTTTGGACAGATAATGAGAGTGTGGTCTATGCCATTAATAATCTTACCAGCTCCTCTCCTCCAGTGTTGGCATTACTTAGACACTTGGTACTAAGGTGTCTGGAGTTTAACATAACCTTCAGGGCTAGGCATGTACCGGGGGTTCTTAACTGTATGGCGGATGCTTTATCTCCTTTCCAGTGGCAGGATTTCCGCAGGCTCAAGCCGGACGCCCAGCAGCAGGGATTGAATTGCCCGGAGATAGTCGGTAGCACCTGACGCAGTTGGTACAGTCATCAGTCGCCCCTTCGACATGGGCGAGCCACGGTAAGGCCTGGTCCGAATGGCTTTCATTTCCAGCAGAGAAAGATGTTAACGTTTATTCTCATATCAGGCTGGAATCTCTACTGGACTACCTAGAACACGTAAGGTCATCAGGTTCGTGGGGCTTAGTAGCTTCCCCATCTCAGGTCCTTTGGGCCCTATTTATAAAAGATTGGTATCGTTATCGTAAAATACCGTTATCGGTAAATAACGGTCGGTATCGGTAAATAATGGTCGTTATCGGTAAAAAATCGGTCGTTATTTTACGATAACAAACGTTATTTACCGATAACGACCGTTATTTACCGATAACGACCGGTATTTACCAATAACGACCGGTATTTACCGATATCGTTAAAAAGCTGGTAAAGTTAAAATGGGAAAGCAGCCGAGTTCATCCCAGTCTAGGTCTGTAAGTTTAACTTCAGTGGTGGGGAAGATCCTGGAAAGTTTAATAAGGGAACATGTTCTAGAGTATGTTTCAAGGACTGACATTATAAGTAGTAACCAGCATGGATTTAGGAGGAATAGATCTTGTCAAACTAACTTGCTTGGCTTTTATGAGGAAGTGAGTAGAAATTTAGACTCTGACATAGCAGTAGATGTAGTTTACTTGGATTTTGCTAAGGCTTTTGGTACAGTCCCCCATAGGCGACTAATGAATAAGCTAAGGTCTGTTGGTCTGGGGAGTCACATTTGTACATGGATAGAAAATTGGTTAAGGAATAGGATGCAGAGAGTAGTTGTTAATGGGGCTTCATCATTATGGACTAAAGTGCTAAGTGGGGTGCCACAGGGTTCTGTGTTGGGGCCGCTTCTATTTAATCTATTTATTAATGATTTGGAAGTGGGTATTGTCAGCAAGGTTTCTGTGTTTGCTGACGACACAAAACTTTGTCGACCATTAAAAACTTCAGAGGATGTGCAATCGTTACAGGGGGATCTAGATAGATTATCACATTGGGTCTCTAAGTGGCAGATGAAATTCAATGTTGATAAATGGAAGGTGATGCATTTTGGACTTAACAATCCTTGTGCTACTTATACTATACTATACTATAAATGGCTCTGTGTTAAGTGAATCCCTGTTGGAAAGGGATCTTGGAGTTTTGGTGGATAACAAACTTAAAGGTAGCAAGCAGTGCCAGGCGGCAACAGCCAGAGCCAGCATGGTATTGTCTTGTATAAAGAGAGGTATGGATTCAAGGGAGGAAAATGTCATTCTCCCTCTTTACAAAGCATTGGTAAGGCCTCATTTGGAATATGCAGTGCAATTTTGGAATCCTGTGTACAAAAATGACATCTTTGAAATGGAAAGGGTTCAGGGATTGTGGATGACACCTGGGTTAAAATCCACCAGAAGGAAGTACAAGCTTTCACAGAACACATTAATGCGGTAGACCAAACATCAAATTTACAAGGGAAGATACAAAACAACAAACTGGCTTTCTTGGACTGCTTGGTAGAAGTCAGGGAGAATGGTAAACTGGAAGTAGAGGGTTACAGAAAACCAACACACACAGATCAGTATTTGATGTTTGACTCCCACCACCCTTTAGATCACAAGCTGGGGGTCACCAGAACCCTGCAACACAGAGCCGAGAACATCCCCACTAGCACAGAGCCGAGAACATCCCGGTATATCGGTAATATTCCTCATCCAGTCACGGTAATCTGTAATATTCATCATCCAGGTCCGCGTATATCTGTAAATTCATGCATCAGGTCACGGTTATATCTGAATATTCATCATCCAGGTCACGGTATATCTGTAATATTCATTATCCAGGTCACGGTATATCTGTAATATTCATCCATCCAGGACGGTATATCTGTATAGTATTTCATTCATCCAGGTCAATGGTATATCTGTAATATTCTCATCCAGGTCATGGTATATCTTGTAATATTCATCCATCGGTCAGGTAATCTGTAATATTCATTCATCCATGTCACGGTATTATAGTAATATTCATTCATCCAGGTCAGGTAATCTGTAATAATTCATTCATCCGTACGGTATATCTGAATATTCATTCATCCAGGTCACGGTATATCTGTAATATCATTCTTCAGGTCATGGTATATCTGTAATATTCATTCATCCAGGTCATGGTATATCTGTAATATTCATCACATCCAGGTCACGGGTAATCTTAAATATTCATTCAATCCATGCACGGTATATCTGTAATATTCATCATCCAGGTCACGGTATATCTGTAATATTCATACATCCAGGTCACGGTATATCTGATAAATCATTCCATCCAGGTCACGGTATATCTGTAATATTCATTCATCCAGGTCACGGTATATCTGTAATATTCATCTCAGGTCACGGTATCGTAATATTCATTCATCCGTCACGTATATCGTAAATTTCCATCCAGGTCATGGTATATCTGTAATTTTCATCCATCCAGGTCAGGTATATCTGTAATAATTCATCTCAGGTCACGAGATATCTGTAATATTCATCCATCCAGGTCACGGTATACTGTAAATTCATTCATCCAGGTCACGGTATATCTGTAATATTCATCCATCCAGGTCACGGTATATCGTAATATTAATCATCCAGGTCACGGTATATCTGTAATATTCATCATCCAGGTCACGGTATATCTGTAATATTCTTCATCCAGGTCCGGTATATCTGAATATTCATTCATCCAGGTCACGGTATATTGTAATATTCATTCTCCAGGTCCGGTAATCTGTATATTCATCCATCCAGTCACGGTATATCTGTAATATTCATCCATCAGGTCACGTTATCTGAATATTCATCATCAGGCACGGTATATCTGTAATATTCATTCATCCATAGGTAATTTGTATATCATAGGTCATTAATAGTATATTCACACCAGTTTGGTATATCTGTATCATTCATCCATCCAGGTCTGGTATATCTGTAATATTCATCCATCAGGTCATGTATATTGTAATATTCATTCATCCAGGTCATGGTATATCTTGTTGTATTCAATTAGATCAAATGGACTTGAAATGTAGTTCTGAAGACGTTTCGCTAGTCATCCGCTGGCTTTCTCAATTCAGAATGACTTGTACAAGAATCTGTGGCAATTATTACCCTGGAAAATCCCAATTAGCATATCACGCCAGGTGTTAAGGGTGTGATTAGATAGTGGCAAGAGGTGTTATAGGAAGCCCAGAGTAAGGTGTTAAAACAGATTGTACATGGCAGACAGTTGGTGTCGAACCCCCCCACCTCTATTTAGGCTTGGTTTCTTTATTTTCATAAATGGCCTCCTTAACACCTCTCTTGAACCGGTTACGTTCCTTCGCCAATATGTTAACATTACAATCTTCAAAGGTATGTCCTTTATCCTTAAGATGCAGATACACGGCTGAGTCCTGACCCGAGGAATTGGCTCTTCTGTGCTGGGCCAACGTTGATGCAGTTGCTGTTTGGTCTCCCCCACATACAAATCGAGATTCTTCACTGCACTGCAGTGCGTATATGATGTCACTCTTCACTGCATGCACTGCGTATGATGATCCTCTTACTGCACTGGATACGATGTTTATTGAAAATTCTTGTTAATTTCTCGGAGACCCCCTGCTACATAATGGGATGACCATGTTCTTCTCTGTTTGCTTTTCCCCTTCACTGTTGGTATTGTTGTGTTTTTTCTTTCCTTCTACTTCTTTGACCCAGTCTGGATATCCACAAGTTTAAGGGCTCCTCTGAGAGTTTCATTCTTTAGCCTTCGCCTCTGTGTTAGTGGGATGTTCTCGTCTGTGTTAGTGGGGAGTCTCGGCTCTGTTAGTGGGGAGTTCTCGGTCTGTTAGTGGGGAGTTCCGGCTCTGTGTTAGTGGGATTTCTCGGCTCTGTGTAGTGGGGATGTTCTCGGCTCTGTGCTTGTGTCAGATGTGCTAGTGGGGATGTTCTCAGCTCTGTGCTAGTGGGGATGTTCTCAGCTCTGTGTTAGTGGGGATGTTCTCAGTCTGTGCTAGTGGGGATGTTCTCAGCTCTGTGCTAGGGGAATGTTCTCAGCTTGTGCTAGTGGGAATGTTCTCGGCTCTGTGTAGTGGGGATGTTCTCGGCTCTGTGTAGTGGGGATGTTTCAGCTCTGGTAGTGGGAATGTTCTCGGCTCTGTGTTAGTGGGAATGTTCTCGGCTCTGTGTTAGTGGGGATGTTCTCAGCTCTTGTGCTAGTGGGGATGTTCTCAGCTCTGTGCTAGTGGGGATGTTCTCAGCTCTGTGTAGCGAGTCTAGTCGTGTAGGGGGAGTTCTCAGCTCTGGCTAGTGGGGATGTTCTCAGCTCTGTGCTAGCGGGGATGTTCTCAGCTCTGTGCTAGTGGGATGTTCTCAGCTCTGTGCTAGCGGGGATGTTCTAGCTCTGTGCTAGCGGGGATGTTCTCAGCTCTGTGCTAGTGTGAGATGTTCTCAGCTCTGTGCTGTGGGATGTTCTGGCTCTGTGCTAGTGGGAATGTTCTCGGTCTGTGCTTTAGTGGGATGTTCTCGGCTCTGTGTAGTGGGGATGTTCTCGCTTTGTGCTAGTGGGGATGTTCTGCTCTGTGCTCGTGGGGATGTTCTCAGCTCTGGTTAGTGGGGATGTTCTCAGCTCTGTGCTATGGGGGATGTTCTCAGCTCTGTGTAGTGGGATGTTCTCAGTCTGTGCGAGTGGGGATGTTCTCAGCTATGTGCTAGTGGGGATGTTCTCAGCCTGCTATGGCTAGTGGGATGTCTCAGCTCTGTTAGGGGGATGTCTTCTGCTTGGCAGTCTGTGTAGTGGGAGTTCTCAGCTCTGTGCTAGTGGGGGATGTTCTCAGCTCTGTGCTAGTGGGGATGTTCTCAGCTCTGTGCTAGTGGGGATGTTCTCAGCTCTGTGCTAGTGGGGATGTTCTCAGCTCTGTGCTAGGGGGGATGTTCTCAGCTCTGTGGTTAGTGGGGATGTTTCTCAGCTCTGTTGCTAGTGGGGATGTTCTAGCTCTGTGCTAGGGGGATGTTCTCAGCTCGGTGCTAGTGGGGGTGTTCTCAGCTCTGTGCTGTGGGGATTCTCAGCTCTGTGCTAGTGGGATGTTCTCAGCTTGTGTTAGTGGGGATGTTCTCAGCTCTGTGCTAGTGGGGATGTTCTCGGCTCTGTGCTAGTGGGGATGTTCTCAGGCTCTGTGTTAGTTGGGATGTTCTAGCTCTGTGTTAGTGGGGATGTCTCAGCTCTGTGCTAGGGTGTAGTGGTGTGGGATGTTCTCAGTCTGTGGTAGTGGGGATGTTCTCAGCTCTGTGCTAGTGGGGATGTTCTCGGCTCTGTGCTAGTGGGGATGTTCTCGGCTCTGTGTTAGTGGGATGTTCTCAGCCTCTGTGTAGTGGGATGTTTCGGCTGGGGTAGTGGGGATGTCTCAGCTCTTTGGCTAGTGGGGAGTTCTCAGCTGTGCTAGTGGGGATGTTCTCGGCTCTGTGTTAGTGGGGATGTTCTCGGCTCTGTGTAGGGGGATGTTCTCGCTCTGGTTAGTGGGGATGTTTCAGCTCTGTGCTAGGGGGATGTTCTCAGCTCTGTTTAGTGGGGGTTCTCAGCTCTGTGCTAGAGTGGGGATGTTCTCAGCTCTGTGCTAGTGGGATGTTCTCAGCTCTGTGCTAGTGGGGATGTTCTCAGCTCTGTGCTAGGGGGGATGTTCTCAGCTCTGTGCTAGTGGGGATGTTCTCAGCTCTGTGCTAGTGGGGATGTCTCAGCTCTGTGCTAGTGGGGATGTTCTCAGCTCTGTGCTAGTGGGGAGTTCTCAGCTTGTGCTAGTGGGATGTTCTCAGCTCTGTGCTAGTGGGGATGTTCTCGTCTGTGCTAGTGGGGATGTTCTCGGCTCGTGTTAGTGGGGATGTTCTCGGCTCTGTGCTAGTGGGGATGTTCTCCGGCTCTGTGCTAGTGGGGATGTTCTCAGCTCTGTGGCTAGTGGGGATGTTCTCAGCTTGTGTTAGTGGGGATGTCTCTCGGCTCTGTGCTAGTGGATACAACCTCTAATACTATGTTACTATGTAACTGTTATACAGACATTATGGGTAGGGTATAAAGGTTGGACCAGATGGACGTATGTCTTTATACAACCTCCAATACTATGTTACTATGTAACTGTTATACAGACATTGTGGGTTCCTTACCATATCCTCACATTCATCTACTAGTACCAAAACTTCAAGGATGTGCAATCGTTACAGGGGGATCTAGATAGATTATCCCATTGGGCTGTTCTAATGGCAGATGAGATTCATGTTGATAAATGGAAGGTGAATGCCTTTTGGACTTAACAATCCTTGTGCTACTTATACTATAAATGCTCTGTGTTAACTGAATCCCTGTTGGAAATGGATCTTGGAGTTTTGTGCTAAACAAACTTAAAGGTAGGCAGCAGTGCCAGGCGGCACACACAGAGCCCGCAATGGTATTTGTCTTGTATCAGCGAGGTATGTAATTCAAGGGGGAAAATGTTATTCTCCTCTTTACAAAGTCATTGGTAAGGCCTACATTTGGAATATGCAGTGCGATTTTGGAATCTGTGTACAAAAAGGACCTTTGAAATGGAAAGGGTTCAGAGAAAGGGCACTAAATTAATAAGGGGATTGGGGGACTTGAATAGAAGAGGACTGGAAAGTTACAATTATTAACGCTGGAGAAAAGGCGTCTTGCGTGGCCCCTGGGTAATGGGAAAACTCTTTGGTTGTGGAATGTTTTTATCCGAGTGAAAGTCGTGACTCTTACTGCCTGTTCAACAGTGGGTGTTCATGTCGGCTCATATAGGTGCGTGCTGCCGGAATTCATCCTCCCCAGTAGACCCAACTAGAGTCCCCATTCGGGACTTTTCTTCTTCTTCGTCCTGTCCACTGTGATGTTCTTCTGGGGGCTTTGTCCTGGTTGTCTAAGAAAGTAATAAAGTGTCCTCACCTCCATGATATTCTGTTATTTTTCCACATCCATGATCGCTTTCTGTGGCTCTGGCCTTCTGTCATTAAAAAACTAAAAACAAAAAAAAAAAAAAAGAAAAAAACCTTAGAAATAAAAGAGTAAACTAGGGGAGAAGAGAGGACATTTCTACAACCTTCCTTAATTATTTTATATAACGACCATACAGGTTAATTCAATAAACTTCTTTCGCATTAACATGGTGGCTCATTTTATACCCGCACCAATCAGATGTTCGCTTTCCATTTGAAGATATCTGATTGTTAGTGGCAAATGAGCACCATTTTTAATATCACGATTGGTCATTGGGGTAAATCCTGGTAGGCGGACTAAACCTTGTCGCGGCTGATTTTTGCGTAAACCCGCGCACCGGATGCTAATATGGATTTAGCGACGGCGGTTAGCGGCGACTTTTTTAACCGGCAATCTCAACGTGGGTAACGCACCTAAGATCTGGTCCTCGTCGGCATTAATAAAAGTGTGCGAAACGCATTGATTGCCTTTTAAATCTTAGAATGTCGTTGGTTTGTTAAGTCTGGCAAACTTGCAACATTCTGATCTGAAGCCTCGTACACACGTCAGATCAGTGTCGACCTTTATGCCTTCTAAGACCACAATCCCCGCTATTCTCTTCCTCGGCTTTTTCGCGATGATCATCCTGGGCATCCTGGCGGCTTCGTTCTGACGATGTCGTTTGTTTTTTACTAGTCGGCAGATTATCGGTAGAGTGTAATGGAAGATTGATGAAATGCCCAGTGTGCAACATTTCAGGATCAACGCGATATTCCTAACGTCACTTAATACGTACGTCCCCTAAAATGGTTCGCCGCCAACCTCGAAATATTGTTTTTTTTCGTACCCTCGAATGTACAGATCTTTTCTCTAACCCTCGAATGTATCGGATCGTTTCTCTAACCGCTCTAATGTAACTGATCGTTGTTTCTCTAACCCTCAATGTAACGGATCGTTTTCTCTACCTCGATGTACGGATCGTGTCCGCGACCCTCGAATGTACGGATCGTTTCTCTAACCACCCGCGAATGTACGGATCGTTTTCTCTCTACCCCTACCGAATGTACGGATCGTTTTCTCTACCTCGAAGGTACGGATCGTTTTCTCTAACCCTCTAATGTACGGATCGTTTTCTCTAAACCCTCGAATGTAACGGATCGTTTTCTCTAACCCTTTAACCCTCGAATGTAGGATCGTTTTCTCTAACCCTCTAATGTAACGGATCGTTTGCGGTAACCCTACAATGTATCGCTCACTAACCCTCGCATGTAGCCTTTGGATTTTCGGTAACTCTTGCAGGTAGTGTTCGTTTTCAGTAAACCTCGAAAGTACGGATAGTTTTCACGAAACCCTATACTGTTCTTTCGGACTAACCCTCAAATGGTATCGTCTATTTCGGTCACCCTCAATTTAATTGGTTCTATTTTCGCTGAACCCTCAAAAGTATCGTTCGATAAACCCTCGAATTGGGCCGTACCCTTGAATGTAGCTTGCGCAAAAACCTGACAATTGACCTGCTCGTAACAAAAAAATTTTAAAGTGTTTTAAAAACAATGTTTTGGTGATTAGTGATATGTTCCCCAGACCATTTCCGCAGGTGTCCACAACCATTTACGTAAGTTACGCATTGTTATTTACTGTAAATTCACCCGGCCTTTTCGAACTATCACTCCCCATGACTCCTTAAAATGGTTCCGAATTCGAAATTCGAAACGACCGAACTTTATATTAGTTGAGGCCATTCTACCGTTAGCAGAGGGAGCAGATGTCAGCGTCTTAGTTATTAACCCTTATCAACTTTCCTTTATTTGTAGGACCCACTGCTGGTAAATCCAATCAGACGTAATTTACCACGCGCCCCAATCATCAGGACGAAAGGCATCCTGCATCCGGTCTGGGCGTGATGAAATCAGCACAGATTTTCCGCCCAACCACGGGAGGGAGACACAAAGTATCAGTGCCAAGACCGGCAAGTTTTAGTTCCGTTTTTCAAATTTCGACAAATATTCGAAATTTCTAAAAAGTTCGAATCTAAAAAGAGAAATCAACGGGAATTAAAAAAATCTAAAAGGTGCCATTGAATTGGAGGGTATCGCAATAGTACGTTATTGTCAATGGGCTCAAGGAATTCGAAGTTTTTCTTCCCGATTTATTGAAATTAGCGAATTTTTGGAAAATCGAAATTCCTGAAAAATTCAAAGTTTGAGAGTTCCCAAAAGTTTTCGTTAAAACTTCAGAACCCTCAGATCGGATTACAAACTGGTCTCAACCCACAATGCAAACCTCCCTCTCAAGGAAATACTCACCGAGTTCTGTCCCCTGCTCAGTAGATTTGGAGTTCCGATTCCACTCACTCGATTGTTATTGATGGTTTCAGGATGGGATCGCGGTTGAATTACTGTGTGTCAGATTAACATGCTCATTAGAGCTACTGGGTCCAATTCTATTTCATTGTACCCAGAATGGCCCTTGTCCTCTGGACCACATTTCACCGTCATTACTACCAAGGTTTGCATCACACACTGGACGAGTTCACTCATATGTTGCATTGGACCTTGGCTGCACTAAGTACTTGATGTGCAGATGAACCTTCATCTTCTAAAGGGATTTGGTCAGAGCCCTTGTACATAGCAGGAGGTTTGAGACTGGGACATTCCATTCCTCTGTTCAGACGTGATAAGTTGGACGTAATATGAAAGGGCAAATTAACAGAGAAGGGGCCCCGAGATATGACGCCAACCACTTTTCCCGCTCGATTCTGTGCACTTTTCGAGACCTTCCATGGGAGAGTTCCCCAACAAGATGACCTTCCAGCTTTCGTTGTTGTCGGTTCGACTTGTTTGCGCCTTCTTCTTCCTATAACTCTTTCTGGTTATTTTTTCCCACTTGCTGAAGTCGCTTGTTTGAGTGTAAAAATGTGTCGGCTCGGGGTGAGACCCAAAACTCTCCCTCCGTATTGTGACGAGACTTTTAGCACCTGTATTCTCCAAATCAATAGCTGTTGGAAAAAATGATTTGTTTTTATTTCATCATTTTTACTATATATGTCATAAACTTAACTAACTGAAAAAAATACTTTGCCTCATATTAACTATAATTGAATACTATGTAAGTAGCACTAACTCTGATTTGCGTGTGTTTGCTGATGCCTTCAATCCAGCACACATTTGTTTAGGAGCAGTAGTCCCCCCTCCTTCTTTTAACACTCCTACTTCCACTGACTGACTTTTTTCCTACAAACCAACTGTCAAGCCTGCAACACACACACAGCATTCCAACTGTCCACCGTTCCACTACAGTAAAACTACTCCAAAAAATAGTTTTTTGAGAGCAAGGAGCTTGATTGAACAGCTGAAATATAAGAAAGTTTTAGATTGGATCTAAAGAAATAGGGGGCGATCAACAATAAATGATACAGTGGTGGTTGGGAAAGAATTATAGTTTCCAGTTTATGGTCAATTTAAAATAACCTGTTTTTCGGTATTAGATGCCCTTTAACTAATTTTCGTCACTAGTAACTGGCTCTTCCTAGTATGGACTCTGAGTCATTGTCACGACAGTGACCACTCAACCAATGCTGACATTCCAGATGCGGAAGAGCCGTTTTGAGTGCGTTTCGCTCCTGCGTGTTCATTCGGAGCGTCAGATCAAGGAAAGCTTTAAAAAGGAAAGTCCAGTTTACTTTGGGTGGACCTGCCCATTAATCGTGGGTTTTAGATGTAGACCACAGTGTAATGAAACATCCTTTCGCTCCACCCACCTTTTGGGGCCAGGCCTGAACCATGGATAGATGACATGCTAAGGTGCCCCATGCTCCTGCGTTACTTGGTATCATACAAAACGACCTGATGACCCCTGCGTCTTCTCTATCAAGATGTGCTGTAGAATCATGAAGACTGCAAAGTGTATTTTCCTGCTGCTACTTCTTATATGAAATGATATTGGGAGGTATAACTACCATTCCGCCTCCGCTGCCCCAGGTTACTTTTTATTTAAAAAAGTTTGTAAACGCACTATACTTGGGCCTTTAATTCATGAAAGTCCTTGAAAACACTCGTTTATGATACTGATCAACCGCATGCAGCTATCGGAAGGAACTGAGGGGAGTCATACTTTTGGCCGGGCGACGGTATTCACTTCCTCTGTTTTGTCGGTGGGCAGAAAAGAAGCAGAAAATGATTGTCAATGAAAATTGAAGTTCCGTTCTATATCCTTCCTATTGTTTAAATATGTACCGTACCGTTACTATAACATATTATTGGAGGTTGTATAAGCACTATCGTCATCTATTCCAACCTTTCATACCCTACCCATAATGTCTGGATAACAAGTTACATAGTAACAGTATTGGAGGTTGTATAAAGACCTACGTCATCTAGTCCAACCTTATATCCTTTCCTACCATAATTGTCTGTATAACAGTTGACAACAAGTAACAAGCTATTGGGAGTTTGTTCAGACTACATCCATCTAGTCCAACTTTATACCCTATACCTACCCTAATGTCTGTATAACAGTTACATAGTACAATAGTATGGAGGTTGTATAAAGAATCTTCACGCGTCTAGTCCAACCTTTTACCGCCTACCCATATGTCTGTATAACTTACATATAACATAGTATTGGAGGTTGTATAAAGACAACTCCGTCTATTCCAACCGTTATACCCTATTATACCCTCAAATGTCCTGTATCAACAGTTACATAGTAACAAATGTTTGGATTTTATCATCATGACCTACGTCATCTGTCTAACTTTATACCCTACCCATATGTCTGTAACATTCATAGTACATAGTTTGGGGTGTATAACGAATACGTCCATCTAGTCCAACCTTTTATACCCCTACACCATAATGTCTGTATAACAGTTACATTATAACATAGTATTGGAGGTTGTATAAAGGCATACGTCCATCTAGTCCCACCTTTATAACTCCTACCCATCATGCTGTATACAGTTACTAGTACACATATCTTGAGGTTGTATAAAGCACACGTCATCTAGTCCAACTTTATACCCTAGACCCATATGTCTGCATAACAGTTAACATAGTAACAGTATTGGAGTTGTATCAAAACATACGTCCATCTAGTCCAAACCTTTATACCTACCCATAATGTCTGTATAACACGTTACATAGTAACACAGTATTGGAGGTTGTATAAAGACATACGTCCATCTAGTCCGACCTTTATACCCTACCCATAATGTCTGTATAACAGTTTACATCATACTAGTATTGGAGGTTGTATAAAGACATACGTCCATCTAGTTCCAACCTTTATACCCTACCCATAATGTCTGTATAACAGTTACAACAGTAACATAGTATTGGAGTTTATAAAAGACATACGTCCATCTAGTCCACCTTTATACCTACCCATAATGTCTGTATAACAGTTACACAGTAAAAGAGTATTGGAGTTTGTAATAGACTACGTCCCATCTGTCTAACCTTTATACCCTACCCATAAAGTCTATCTAACAGTTAGATAGTATGTTACTATGTAACTGTTATACAGAAATTATGGGTAGGGTATAAAAGGTTGGACTAGATGGAAGTATGTCTTATACAACCTCCAATACTATGTTACAATGTAACTTTTATTATACAGATTATGGTAGGGTATAAAGGTTACTAGATGGACGTATGTCTTTATACAACCTCCAATACTATGTTACTAGATAACTGTTATAGCAGACATTAGGGTGGGTATAAAGGTTGGACTAGAGGACGTATTTCTTTATACAACTCTACCATATCTATGTTCCTGTGTAACTGTTTACAGACATTATGGGTAGGGTATAAAGGTTGGACTAATGGACGTATGTCTTTACAACCTCCAATACTATGTTACTGTAACTGTTATACAGACATTATGGTAGGTATAAGTGGACTAGATGGACGTATGTCTTTATACACCTCCAAACTTTGTTATATGTAACTGTGTAGCAGACATTATGGGTAGGTATAGAGGTTGGACTAGATGACGTATGTCTTTATACAACCTCCAATACTATGTTACTATGTATGTTATACAGACATTATGGGTTAGGGTAAAAGGTTGGACTAGATGGACGTATGTCTTTATACAACCCCCAATACTATGTTACTATGTAACTGTATATACAGACATTATGGGTAGGTATAAGTCGGACTAGATGGACGTATGTCTTTATACAAACCTCCAAACTTTGTTACTATTTAACTTTATCAGACATTAGGGTAGGGTATAAAGGTTGGACTAGATGGACTTTGTCTTTATACAACTCCAATACTATGTTACTAATGTAACTGTTATCAGACATATGGGTAGGGTATAAAGGGTTGGACTAGATGGACGTATGTCTTTATACAACCTCCCTATATGTTACTATGTAACTGTTATACAGACATTATGGGTAGGGTATAAGGTTGGACTAGACGGACGTACGTCTTTATACAACATCCAATACTATGTTACTCTATGAACTGTTATAAAGCATTATTGTGTGGGTATAAAAGGTTGGACTAGACGACGTTGTCTTTATACAACCTCCAATCTATGTTACTATGTAACTGTTATACAGACATTACTGGGTGGATAAAGGTTGTGACTAGATGGGTATGTCTTTATACAACCTCCAATACTATGTTACTATGTAACTGTTTATACAGAACATATGGGTAGGGTATAAAGGTCGGACTAGATGGACGTATTCTTTATACAACCTCCAATACTATGTACTATGTACTGTTATACAACTTATTGGGTGGGTATAAAGGTTGGACTAGATGGACGTATGTCTTTATACAACCTCCAATACTGTGTTGACTATGTATTGTTATACCAACTTAGTGGTAGGGTATAAGGTTGGACTAATGGACGTATGTCTTTATACAACCCTCCAATACTATGTTACTTGTAACTGTTATACAGACATTAATGGGTAGGGTATAAAGGTCGGACTGATGGACGTATGTCTTTATCCAACCTCCAATACTATGTTACTATGGAACTGTTATACAGCACTTATGGTATGGTATAAGTCGGACTAGATGGACGTATGTCTTTATAACACCTCCAATACTAGTTACTATGGAACTGTTAACAACATTATGGTAGGGTATAAAAGGTTGGACTAGATGGACGTATGTCTTTATACAACCTCCAATACTATGTACTATGTAACTGTATACAGCATTATGGGTAGGGTATAAGGTTGGACTAGATGGCGTATGTCTTTATACAACATCCAATACTATGTTACATGTAACTGTTATATAGACATTATTGGGTAGGGTATAAGGTTTGACTAGAGGACGTATGTCTTTATCACAACCTCCAATACTAATGTTACTAATGTACTGTTATACAGACCATTATGGGTAGGATATAAAGGTTGGACTAGATGGACGTATGTCTTTTATACACCTCCAATACTATGTTACTATGTACTGTTATACAGACATTATGGGTAGGGTTAAGTTGGACTGATGGACGTATGTCTTTAATCAACATCCATACTATGTTACTATGTACTGGTATATAGACATTATGGGTAGGGTATAAAAGGTTGGACTAGATGGACGTATGTCTTTATACAACCTCCATACTAATGTTACTATGTAACTGTTATACACCATATTGGTAGGTATAAAGGTTGGACTAGATGGACGTTGTCTTTTATACAACTCCAATACTATGTTTCATGTACTGTTATACAGACATTTGGGTAGGGTATAAAGGTTGGAACTAAACGGACCGTATATCTTTTATCAACCTCCAATACTATGGTTACTATGTAACTTTATACAGACATTATGGGTAGGGTATAAAGGTTGGACTAGACGGACGTATGTCTTTATACAACCTCCAACTATGTTACTATGTAACTGTTATACAGACATTATGGGTAGGGTATAAAGGTTGGACTAGTGATGGATGTCTTTATACAACCTCCAATACTATGTTACTATGTAACTGTTAGACAGACATTATGGGTAAGGGTATAAAGGTTGGACTAGGATGGATGGTGTCTTTAACAACCTCCAATAACGTTGTTTACTATGTAACTGTTATACAGACATTATGGGTAGGGTATAAGGTTGGACTAGATGGATGGATGTCTTTATAATCAACCTCCAATACAATGTTACTATGTACTGTTATACAGACATTATGGGTAGGGTATAAAGGTTGGACTAGAATGGACGTATGGTCTTTATACAACCTCCAATCTATGTTACTATGTAACGTTTATACAGACTTATGTAGGGTAGGGTATAAAGGTTGACTAGATGGAGGATGTCTTTATACAAACCCCAATACTATGTTCTATGTAACTGTTTATACAGACATTATGGGTAGGGTATAAAGGTTGGACTAGATGGACGTATGTCTTGTATAACAACCTCCAATACTATGTACTATGTACTGTTATACAGCACTTAGGGTAGGGTTAAAGGTTGGACTAGAAGGACGTATGTCCTTTATACAAACTCCAATACTATTGTTACTATGTAACTGTTATACAGACATTAATGGGTAGGGTATAAAGGTTGGACTAGATGTGACGTATGTCTTATAACAACTTCCAATACTTATGTTACTATGTACTGTTATACAACATTATGGGTAGGTATAAAGGGGTGGACTAGAAGGACGTATGTCTTTATACAACTCCAATACTATGTTACTATGTAACCTGTTATCACAGACATTATGGGTAGGTATAAAGGTTGGACTAGATGGACGTATGTCTTTATACAACCTCCAATACTATGTTACTATGTAACTGTTATAACAGACATTATGGGTAGGGTATAAGGTTGGACTAGATGGACGTATGTCTTTATACAACAACCTTCCAATACTATGTTACTATGTAACTGTTATATCAGACTTATGGGTAGGTATAAAGGTGGACTAGATGGATGGATGTCTTTATACATACTCCAATACTATGTTACTATGTAACTGTTATACAGACATTATGGGTAGGGTATAAAGGTTGGACTAGATGACTATGTCTTTATATACCTCCAATACTATGTTACTATGTACTGTTATATACAGACATTATGGGTAGGGTATAAAGGTTGGACTAGATGGACGTATGTCTTTATACAACCTCCAATACTATGTTCTATGTAACTGTTTATAAGACATTAGGGTAGGGTATAAAGGTTGGACTAGAAGGACGTATGTCTTTATACAACCTCCATACTATTTTACTATGTAACTGTTATAACGACTTATGGGTAGGGTAATAAGTTTGGACTAGATGGGACGTATGTCTTTATACAACCTCCAATACTATGTTACTCATGTAACTGTTATACAGACATTATGGGTAGGGTATAAAGGTGGACTAGATGGGACGTATGTCTGTTATACAACTCCAATACTTTGTTACTATGTACCTGTTATACAGGCATTATGGTAGGGTTAAAGGTTGAGACTAGATGGGACGTATGTCTTTATACAACCCCATACTTTGTTACGATGTAACTGTTATACAGACATTATGGGTAGGATATAAATGTTGGACTAGATGGACGTATGTCTTTATACAAACCTCCAATACTATGTTACTATGTAACTGTTATACAGACATTATGGGTAGGGTATAAAGGTTGGACTAGACGGGACATATGTCTTTATCAACCATCCCATACATGTTGATATGTAACGTTTATACAGACATTATGGGTAGGTTAAAGGTTGGACTAGACGGACTATGTCTTTTATACAACCTCAATACTATGTTACTATGTAACTGTTTAACAGACATTATGGGTAGGTATAAAGTCGGACTAGATGGACGTATGTCTTATACAACATCCAATACTATGTACTATGTAACTGTTTATACAGACATTATATGGGTAGGGTAGAGGTTGGACTAGATGGACGTATGTCTTTATACAACCTCCAATACTTTGTTACTATTATACGTTATACAGACATTATGGGTAGGGTAATAAGGTTGGACTAGTTGACGTATTCTTTATACAACCTCCAATACTATGTTACTATGTAACTGTTATAACAGACATTATGGGTAGGGTTAAAGGTTGGCTAGATGGGACGTAGTCTTTATACAACCTCCAATACTTTGTTACTATGTAACTGTTATAGCAGACATTATGGGTAGATATAAATGGTTGACTAGATGGACGTAGTCTTTATAAACCTCCAATACTATGTTACTATGTAACTGTTATACAGACATTATGGGTAGGGTATAAAGGTTGGACTAGACGGACTATGTCTTTATACAACCTCCAATACTATGTTACTATGTAACTGTATACAGACATTAATGGGTAGGGTAAGAAAGGTTGGACTAGATTGAGTATGTCTTTATACAACCTCCAATACTTTGTTACTATGTAACTGTTATACAGACATTTGGTAGGATATAAATGTTTGGACTAGTGGACGTATGTCTTTATACAACCTCCAATACTATGTTACTATGTACTGTTTACAGACATTATGTGGGTAGGGTATAAAGGTTGGAACTAGACGGACATATGTCTTTATACAACCTCCAATACTATGTTACTATGTAACTGTTTATACAGACATTATGGGTAGGGTATAAAGGTTGACTAGACGGTGACGCATGTCTTTATACAACCTCCAATACTATGTTACTATGTAACTGTTTACAGACATATGGGTAGGGTATAAGGTGGACTAGACGGACGTATGTCTTTATACAACATCCATACTATGTTACTATGTAACTGTTATACAGACATTATGGGTGGGTATAAAGGTTGGACTAGAATGGGACGTATATCTTTATACAACCTCCAATACTATTTTACAAGTGTAACTGTTATACAGACATTATGGGTAGGGTATAAAGGTTGGACTAGATGGACGTATGTCTTTATACAACCTCCATACTATGTTACTAGTAACTGTTAGACAGACATTATGGTAGGGTATAAAGGTTGGACTAGATGGACGTATGTCTTATACAACCTCCATACTATGTTACTGTGTAACTGTTATACAGACATTATGGGTAGGGTATAAAGTTGGATTCGTATGGACGTATGTCTTTATACAACCTCCAAATACTATGTTACTGTGTAACTGTTATACAGACATTATGGTAGGTTTAAAGGTTGGACTAGATGGACTTATGTCTTTATACAACCTCCAATACTGTGTTACTATTTAACTGTTATACAGACATTATGGGTAGGGTAACAAAGGTTGGACAGATGGTCGATGTCTTTATACAAACCTCCAATACTATGTTTACTATGTAACTGTTATAAGACATTATGGGTGGTATAAAGGTTGGGCTAGATGGACGTATGCTTTATACAACCTCCAATACGATGTTACTATGTAACTGTATACAGACATTACGGGTGGTATAAAGGTTGGACTAGATGGACGATGTCTTTATACAACCTCCAATACTATGTTACTATGTAACTGTTATACAGACATTTGGGTAGTGATAAAGGTTGGACTAGATGGTCGTATGTCTTTATACAACCTCCAATACTATGTTAGCTATGAACTGTTATACACATTATGGGTAGGGTATAAAGGTTGGACTAGTGGACGTATGTCTTTATACAACCTCCAATACTATGTTACTATGTAACTGTTTATACAGACTTCGGGTGGGGTAAAGTTTGGACTAGATGGACGTATGTCTTTATACAACCCCATACTATGTCCATGTAACTGTTACTACAGACATTATGGTGAGGGTATAAGGTTGGACTAATGGACATATGTCTTTATACAACCACCAATACTATGTTACTATGTAACTGTTATACAGACTATGGGTAGGTATAAGGTTGGACTGAGGACATAGTCTTTATACAACCTCCAATACTATGTTTACTATGTTAACTGTTATACAGACATTACGGTGGGGTATAAAGGTTGGACTAGGGACGTATGTCTTTTACAACCTCCAATACTATGTTACAATGTACTGTTAACAGCATTTTAATGGTAGGGTATAAAGGTTACAGATGGATGTATGTCTTTATACAACCTCAATACTATGTTCAATGTAACTGTTATACAGACATTATGGTGTAGGGTATAAAGGTTGGCTAGATTGGACCTATGTCTTTAATACAACCTCCAATACTATGTTACTATGTAACTGTTATACAGACATTATGTAGGGGTTAAAGGTTGACTAGATGGACGTATGTCTTTACAACCACCTCCAATACTATGTTACTATGTAACTGTTTATCCAGACATTATGGGTAGGGTATAAGGTTGGACTAACGGACGTATGTCTTTATACAACCTCCATACTATTTTACTATGTAACTGTTATACGACATTATGGGTAGGGTATAAGGTTGGACTAGATGGACGTATTCTTTTACAACCTCCAATACTATGTTACTATGTAACTGTTATACAGACATTATGGGTAGGTATAAAGGTTGGACTAGAACGGACGTATGTCTTATACAACCACCATACTATGTTCTATGTAACTGTTATACAGACATTGGGTTAGAGTGGATAAAGGTTGGACTATATGGACGATGTCTTTCTACAACCTCCAATACTATGTTACTATGTAACTGTTATACAGACATTACGGGTGGGGTATAGGTTGGGACTAGATGGACGTATGTCTTTATACAACCTCCATACTATGTTACTATGTTACTGTTATACAGACATTACGGTGGGGTATAAGGTTGGACTAGATGGACGTATGTCTTTATACAACCTCCAATACTATGTTACTATGTAACTGTTAACAGACATTGTGGTAGGTAGAAAGGTTGACTAGATGGACGTATGTCTTTATACAACCTCCATACTATGTTACTAGTGTAACGTTATACAGACATTACGGTGGGTATAATGGTTGACTAGACGGACGTATGTCTTTATACAACCTCCATACTATGTTACTATGTACTGTTATACAGACATTATGGTATGGTATCAAAGGTTGGACTAGATGGAGCGTATGTTCTTTATACAACCTCCAATACTATGTTACTATGTAACTGTTATACAGACATTATGGGTAGGGTAATAAAGGTTGGGACTAGATGGACGTATGTCTTTATACAACCTCCATACTTATGTTACTATGTACTGTTATACAACATTATGGGTAGGGTATAAAGGTCGGACTAGATGGACGTATGTCTTTATACAACCTCCAATCCTATGTTTACTATGTAACTGTTATACAGACATTGTGGGTTATAGTATAAAGGTTGGACTAGATGGACGTATGTCTTATAACAACCTCCAATACTATGTTACTATTTAACTGTTATACAACATTATGGTAGGGTATAAGGTTGGACTAGACGGACGTATGTCTTTATACAACCTCCAATATTGTACTATGTAACTGTTAACAGACCTATTATGGGTAGGTTATAAATGTTGGGGACTAGATGACGTATGCTTTATACAACTCCCCATACTATTGTACTAATGTAACTGGCTGAATATGAAGAGAGAATGGAAAGTTACAATTATGTACGCTGGAGAAAAGGCGCTTGCGTGGCCCCGGGTAATGGGGAAACTTTGGTTGTGGAAATGTTTTTATCCGAGTGAAAGTCGGACTTGCTGTTTCACAGTGGGTGTTCATGTCGCTCATATAGGTGCTCCGGAATTCATCCTCCCCAGTAGACCAACTAGAGTCCCATTCGGACTTTCTTCTTCTGTCCTGTCACTGTGAGTTCTGGGCTTATGTCCTGGTTGTCTAAGAAAGAAAAAGTGTCCTCAACCTCCAGGGATATTCTGTTATTTTCCACATCCATGATCGCTCTGTGCTCGGCTTCTGTCATTCAAAATACAAAGAAAACCTAGATAGAGAGTAAACTAGGGGAGAGAGAGACATTTCTAACCTTCCTTATTATTATTATATAACGACCATAACAGGTATTACAATAAAACTTCTTATCATTAAACATGGTGCTCATTTACCCCAACCAATCAGATGTTAGCTTCCATTTGAAAGATATCTGATTGGTTAGTGCAAAATGAGCACCATTTTTTAATATCACGATTGCAAATGTGGGTAAATCCTGGTAGGGTACTAAAACTTGCGCGGCTGATTTTGCGTAACCCGCGCACCGGATGTAATATGGAGTTAGCGAACCGGTTAGCGCGACTTTTTACCGGCAATCTCACGTGGGTACGCACCTTAAGATCTGGTCTCTATCGGCATTAATAAAAATGTGCGAAACGCATTGAATTGCTTTAAATTTAGAATGTCGTTGGTTTAAGTCTGCAAACTTGCAAACATTCTGATCTGAAGCCTCGTACACCGTCAGATCATTTTCTGACCTTTAATGACCTTCTAAGACCAGCAATCCCCGACTATTCTCGGCTTTTTCCGTGATATCCTGGCGGATTCGTTCTGACGATTGTCGTTTGTTTGTACATAGGCGGCAGATTATCGGTAGAGTGTAATGGAGATTGAATGAAATGCACATGTGCAAAATTTCAGGACACGCGATATTCCGAACGTCACTTAATACGTACGTCCCTAAAATGTACGCTCGCCAACCCTCGAAAGTATTGTTGATTTTTCGGTAACCCTCGATGTACAGATCTTTTCTCTACCTCGACATGTACGGATCGTTTTCTCTAACCCTCGAATGTACGGATCGTTTTCTCTAACCCTCGAATGTACGGATGTTTTCTCTAACCCTCGAATGTACGGATCGTTTTCTCTAACCCTCGATGTACGGATCGTTTCTCTAACCCCGAATGTACGGATCGTTTTTCTACCTCGAATGTACGGATCGTTTTCTCTAACCCGAATGTACGGATCGTTTTCTCTAACCTCGAATGTATAGGATCGTTTTCTCTAACCCTCGAATGTACGGATCGTTTCTCTAACCCTCGAATGTACGGATCGTTTCTCTAACCCTCGAATGTACGGATCGTTTTCGGTAACCTACAATGTATCGCTCACTAACCCTCGAATGTAGCCTTGATTTTCGGTAACTCTTGAAAGTATTGTTCGTTCATAAACCTCGAAAGTACGGATAGTTTTCACTAACCCTAGAATGTATCGTTCGGTAACCCTCAAATGTATCGTTCTATTTCGGTAAACCCTCAAATTTATGGTTCTATTTTCGCTGACCCTCAAAAGTATCGTTCGGTAACCCTCGAATTGGCCGTAACCCTTGAATGTAGCTTGCGCAAAACCTGACAATTGAACCGCTCGTATTTAAGGTGTTTTAACAAGTTTTGGTGATAGTGATATGTTCCCCAGACCATTTCCCAGGTGCCACAGCCATTTACAGTAAGTTACCATTGTTAGTTTAGCTGTAAATAACCGGCCTTTTTGAACTATCACTCCCCATTGACTTTAATGGGTCCGAATTCGAAAGTTCGAAAACGGACCGAACTTTATATAGTTGGCCATATCTACTCGTTAGCAGAGGGAAGCAGAATGTCAGCTCTTAGTATTAAACCTTACCAAATGTCCTTTATTTGTAGGACCACAAGTTCTGGTAAATCAATCAGACGAATACCAAGCGCCCCAATCAGGAGAAAGGCATCCGGAATCGGTCGTGGCTGTGGATGAAAGCAGCACAGATTTTCCGGCCCAACCACGGGAGTGATACACAGAAGTATCAGTGCCAAAGACCGGCAAGTTTAGTTCCGTTTCAAATTTTCGAAATTCTAAAAAGTTCGAAAATCTAAAAATAGAAATCAACGGGAATTAAAAATCTAAAAGGTGCCATTGAATGGAGGTATAGCAATAGTAAGTTAGTGTAAATGGCTCAAGGAAATTCGAAGTTTTCAGATTATTGAAATTAGCGAATTTTTGGAAAATCGAGAAGTCTGAAAAATTCAAGTTGAAGAGTTCCAAAAGTTTCGTTAAACTTCAGAACCCTCAGATCTGATTAAAAACGGTCTCGAACCCACAATGCACCTCCCTCTACAAGGAAATACTCACCGAGTTCTGTCCCCTGCTCAGTAGAATTTGGAGGTTCCGATTCCACTCGATTGATTCATTGATGGTTTCAGATGGGATCGCGGTTGATTACTTTGCAGATTAACAAGGCTCATTAGAGCTACGGGTCCAATTCTATTTCATTGTACCCAGAATGCCCTTGTCCTCTGGACCACATTTCACGTCATTACTACCAAGGTTTGCATCACACACTGGGACTGAGTTCACATCTGATGTTGCATTGGACCTTGGCTGCACTAAGGTAACTTGATGTAGCAGATGAACTTCATCTTCTAAAGGGATTTGGTCAGAGCCCTTGTACATAGCAGGGAGGTTTAGACTGGGACATTCCATTCCTCTGGTCAGACGTGATAAGTTGGACGTAATATGAAGGGCAAAGTAAACAGAGAGGGCCCCGAGATATGGAGCCAACGCACTTTTCCGCTCGATTCTGTGCACTTTTCGGAGACTCCATGGGATGTTCCCACCACAGATGACCTTCCAGCTTTCGGTGTTGTCGGTTCAGACTTGGTTGCGCCTTCTTCTTCCATAAACTCGTCTGGTTATTTGTTCCCACTTGCTGAAGTCGCTTGTTTGAGTGTAAAAATGTGTCTGGCTCGGGGTGAGACCCAAAACTCTCCCTCCGTAATGGACGGAACTTTTAGCACCTGTATTCTCCAAATCAATAGCTGTTGGAAAAAATGATTTGTTTTTATTTCATCATTTTTACTATATATGTCAAACTTAACTATACTGAAAAAAATACTTGCCTCATATTAATCTATAATTGATACATGTAAGTAGCACTAACCTGATTTGCGTGTGTTGCTGCATGCCTTCAATCCAGCACACATTTTGTTTAGGAGCAGTATCCCCCCTCCTTCTTTTAACCACTCCTACTTCATCTGAACTGACTTTTTCTACAAACCAACTGTCAAGCCTGCACACAGCACACAGCATTCCAACTGTCAACGTTCCAGCTACAGTAAAACTACTCACAGAAAAATAGTTTTTGAGAGCAAGGAACTTGATTGACAGTGAAATATAAGAAGTTTTAGATTGGATCTAAAGAAAAGGGGCACGATCAACAATAAAATGATACAGTGTGGTTGGGAAGAATTATAGTTTCCAGTTATGGTCAATTTAAATAACCGTTTTTCGGATAGATGCCCTTTAACTAATTTTCGTCACTAGTAACTGGCTCTTCCTAGTATGGACTCTGAGTCATGGTCACGACAGTGACCACTCAACCAATGGCTGACAGTCCATATGCGGAAGAGCCGGTTTTGAGTGCGTTCTGCTCTGGTGTTCATTCGGAGCGTCAGATCAAGGAAAGCTTTAAAGGAAAGTCCAGTTTACTTTGGGTGGACCTGCCCATTAATCGTGGGTTTAGATGTAGACAGCGTGTAATGAAACAATATTTGCTCCACCCACCTTTTGGCCCAGGGCCTAACCAATGGATAGATGACAGCTAAAGGTGCCCATACCCTGCGATACTGGGATCAGTACACGAACTGATGATCCTGAGTCTTCTCTATCAAAGATAGTGCTGTAGCAATCAGGAAGACTGGCCAGAGGTATTTCTGCTGCTACTTCTTATAGAAATGATATTGGGAGGTATAACGTACCAGCCGGCTCCCTGCCCCAGGTACTTTTTATTTAAAAGTTTTTGTAAACGCACTATACTTGTCCTTTAATTCTATGAAAAGTCCTTGAAAAACTCTTTATGATACTGACTCACCATGCAGCATACGGAACGGAACTGAGGGAGTCCATACTTTTGGCGGGCGAAGGTTCAACTTCTCTGTTGTCTTGGGCAGAAAAGAACAAAATGATTCAGATGAAGAATTGAAGTTCCGTGCAGTATATCCTTCCTATTGTATAAATAATGTACCGTACCGTACATAGTAACATAGTATTGGAGGTTGTATAAAGACATACGTCCATCTAGTCCCAACCTTTATACCCTACCCATAATGTCTGTATAACAGTTACATAGTAACATAGTATTGGAGGTTGTAAAAGACATACGTCCATCTAGTCAACCTTTATACCCTACCCATAATGTCTGTATAACAGTTACACAGTAACAGATATTGGAGGTTGTATAAAGACATAAACCATCTAGTCCAACCTTTATACCCTACCCATATGTCTGTATACAGTACATAGTAACATAGTATTGGAGGTTGTATAAAGACATACGTCCGTCTAGTCCAACCTTTAACCCTACCCATAATGTCTGTATAACAGTTACATAGTAACATAGTATTGGAGGTTGTATAAAGACATACGTCCGTCTAGTCCAACCTTTATACCCTACCCATAATGTCTGTATAACAGTTACATAGTAACATAGTATTGGAGGTTGTATAAAGACATACGTCCATCTAGTCCAACCTTTATACCCCCATAATGTCTGTATAACAGTTACATAGTAACATAGTATTGGAGGTGTATAAGACATACGTCCATCTAGTCCCACCTTACCCTACCCAAATGTCTGTATAACAGTTACATAGTAACATAGTATTGGAGGTTGTATAAAGGCATACGTCCATCTAGTCCAACCTTTATAACCTACCATAATGTCTGTATAACAGTTACATAGTAAACAGTATTGGAGGTTGTATAAAGACACAAGTCCATCTAGTCCAACCTTTATACCCTACCCAATGTCTGCATAACAGTTACATAGTACATAGTATTGGAGGTTGTATAAAGACATACGTCATCTAGTCCAACCTTTATACCCTACCCATAATGTCTGTATAACAGTTACATAGTAACACAGTATGGAGGTTGTATAAAGACATACGTCATCTAGTCCGACCTTATACCCTTACCCATAATGTCTGTATAAACAGTTACATAGTACATAGTATTGGAGGTTGTATAAAGACATACGTCCATCTAGTCCAACCTTTATACCCTACCCATAATGTCTGTATAACAGGACACAGTAACATAGTATTGGAGGTTATATAAAGACATACGTCCATCTAGTCCAACCTTTTACCTACCCATAATGTCTGTATAACAGTTACACAGTAAAAGAGTATTGGAGGTTGTATAAAGACATACGTCCATCTAGTCTAACCTTTATACCCTACCCATAAAGTCTATCTAACAGTTAGATAGTATGTTACTATGTAACTGTTATACAGAAATTATGGGTAGGGTATAAAGGTTGGACTAGATGGAAGTATGTCTTTATACAACCTCCAATACTATGTTACAATGAACTGTTATACAGACATTATGGGTAGGGTTAAAGGTTGGACTAGATGGACGTATGTCTTTATACAACTCCAATACTATGTTACTATGATAACTGTTATACAGACATTATGGGTAGGGTAAAAGGTTGGACTAGATGGACGTATTTCTTTATACAACCTCCAATACTATGTTACTGTGTAACTGTTATACAGACATTAGGGTAGGGTATAAAGTTGGACTAGATGGACGTATGTCTTTATACAAACCTCCAATACTATGTTACTATGTAACTGTTATACAGACATAGGGTAGGGTATAAAGGTTGGACTAGATGGACGTATGTCTTTATACAACCTCCAATACTTTGTTACATGTAACTGTTATACAGACATTATGGGTAGGGTATAGAGGTTGGACTAGATGGACGTATGTCTTTATACAACCTCCAATACTATGTTACTATGTAACTGTTATACAGACATTAGGGTAGGGTATAAAGGTTGGACTAGATGGACGTATGTCTTTATACAACCTCCAATACTATGTTACTGTAACTGTTATACAGACATTATGGGTAGGTATAAAGGTCGGACTAGATGGACGTATGTCTTTATACAACCTCCAATACTTTGTTACTATGTACTGTTATACAGACATTATGGGTAGGGTATAAAGGTTGGATAGATGGACGTATTTTTATACAACCTCCAATACTATGTTACTATGTAACTGTTATACAGACATTATGGGTGGGTATAAAGGTTGGACTAGATGGACGTATGTCTTTATACAACCTCCAATACTATGTTACTATGTAACTGTTTATACAGACATTATGGGTAGGGTATAAAGGTTGGACTAGACGGACGTACGTCTTTATACAACCTCCAATACTATGTTACTATGTAACTGTTATAAAGACATTATGGGTAGGGTATAAGGTGGACTAGAGGACGTATGTCTTTATACAACCCCAATACTATGTACTATGTAACTGTTATACAGACATTATGGGTAGGGTATAAAGGTGGACTAGAGGGCGTATGTCTTTATACAACCTCCCATACTATGTTACTATGTAACTGTTATACAGACATTATGGGTAGGGTATAAAGGTCGGACTAGATGGACGTATGTCTTTATACAACCCAATACTATTACTATGTAACTGTTATACAGACATTAGGGTAGGGTATAAAGGTTGGACTAGATGGAAGTATGTCTTTTTACAACCTCCAATACTGTGTATCGTATTAATGTTATACAGACATATGGGTAGGGTATAAAGGTTGGACTAGATGGACGTATGTCTTATACAACCTCCAATACTATGTTACTTTGTAATGTTATACAGACATTATGGGTAGGGTATAAAGGTCGACTAGTGGACGTTGTCTTTATACAACCCCAATTAATGTACTATGGAACTGTTATACAGACTTATGGGTAGGGTATAAAGGTCGGACTAGATGGACGTATGTCTTTATACAACCCCAATACTATGTACTATGGAACTGTTATACAGACATTATGGGTAGGGTATAAAGTGGGACTAGATGGACGTATGTCTTTATACAACCTCAATACATGTTACTATGTAACTGTTATACAGACATATGGGTAGGGTATAAAGGTTGTGGACTAGATGGACGTATGTCTTTATACAACATCAATACATGTTACTATGTAACTGTTATAAGACATTATGGGGTAGGGTATAAAGGTTGGACTAGATGGACGTATGTCTTTATACAACCTCACTACTATGTTACTAGTACTGTTATACAGACATTATGGGTAGGATATAAAGGTTGGACTAGATGGACGTATGTCTTTATACAACCTCCAATACATGTTACTATGTAATGTTATACAGACATTATGGGTAGGGTATAAAGGGTTGGACTAGATGGACGTATGTCTTTATACAACATCCAATACTATGTTACTATGGAACTGTTATATAGACATTATGGGTAGGGTATAAAGGTTGGACTAGATGGACGTATGTCTTTATACAACCTCCCAATACTATGTTTACTATGTAACTGTATACAGACATTATGGGTAAGGTATAAAGGTTGGACTAGATGGACGTTGTCTTTATACAAACCCTAATACTATGTACTATGTAACTGTATACAGACATTATGGGTAGGGTATAAAGGTTGGACTAGACGGACGTATATCTTTATACAACCTCCAATACTATGTTACTATGTAACTGTTATACAGACATTATGGGTAGGGTATAAAGGTTGGACTAGACGGACGTATGTCTTTATACAACCTCCAATACTATGTTACTATGTAACTGTTATACAGACATTATGGGTAGGGTATAAAGGTTGGACTAGATGGATGGATGTCTTTATACAACCTCCAATACTATGTTACTATGTAACTGTTAGACAGACATTATGGGTAGGGTATAAAGGTTGGACTAGATGATGGATGTCTTTATACAACCTCCAATAATATTGTACTATGTAAACGTTATACAGACATTATGGGTAGGGTATAAAGGTTGGACTAGATGGATGGATGTCTTTATACAACCTCCAATACAATGTTACTATGTAACTGCTTATACAGACATTAGGGTAGGGTATAAAGGTTGGACTAGATGGACGTATGTTTTATACAACCTCCAATACTATGTTACTATGTAACTGTTATACAGACATTATGGGTAGGGTTAAAGGTTGGACTAGATGGATGGATGTCTTATACAACCTCCAATACTATGTTACTATGTAACTGTTATACAGACATTATGGGTAGGGTATAAAGGTTGGACTAGAGGGACGTATGTCTTTATACAACCCCAATACTATGTTCTATGTAACTGTTATACAGACCTTATGGGTAGGGTATAAAGGTTGGACTAGAAGGACGTATGTCTTATACAAACTCCATACTATGTTCTATGTAACTGTTATACAGACATTATGGGTAGGGTATAAGGTTGGACTAGATGGACGTATGTCTTTATACAACCTCCCATACTATGTTACTATGTAACTGTTAACAGACATTATGGGTAGGGTATAAAGGTTGGACTAGAAGGACGTATGTCTTTATACAACCTCCAATACTATGTTACTATGTAACTGTTTACAGACATTATGGGTAGGGTATAAAGGTTGGACTAGATGGACGTATGTCTTTATACAACCTCCAATACTATGTTACTAGTAACTGTTAACAGACATTATGGTAGGGTATAAAGGTTGGACTAGATGGACGTATGTCTTTATACAACCTCCAATACTATGTTATAGTAACTGATACAGACATTATGGGTAGGGTATAAAGGTTGACTAGATGGAGGATGTCTTATACAACCTCCAATACTATGTTACATATGTAACTGTTATACAGACATTATGGGTAGGGTATAAAGGTTGGACTAGATGGACGTATGTCTTTATATATCCTCAATACTATGTTACTATGTAACTGTTATACAGACATTATGGGTAGGGTATAAAGGTTGGACTAGATGGAGTATGTTTTATAAAACCTCCATATATATGTTACTATGTACTGTTATACAGACATTATGGGTAGGGGATAAAGGTTGGACTAGAAGGACGTATGTCTTTATCAACCTCCCATACTATGTTACTATGTAACTGTTATACAGACATATGGGTAGGGTAAAAGGTTGGACTAGATGGGACGTAGTCTTTATACAACCTCCAATACTATGTTACAGTAACTGTATACAGACATTATGGTATGGTATAAAGGTTGGACTAGATGGGACGTATGTCTTTATACAACCTCCACTACTTGTTACTATGTAAACTGGTATACAGGCATTATGGTAGGGTAAAGGTTGGAACTAGATGGGACGTATGTTTTATACAACCTCCAATACTTTGTTACTATGTAAAAGTTATACAGACATTAGGGTAGGATATAAATGTTGGACTAGATGGACGGATGTCTTTATACAACCTCCAATACTATGTTACTATGTAACTGTTATACAGACATATGGGTAGGGTATAAAGGTTGGACTAGACGACATGTCTTTATACAACCTCCAATACTATGTTACTATGTAACTGTTATACAGACAATTATGGGTAGGGTATAAAGGTTGGACTAGACGGAGTATGTCTTTATACAACCTCCAATACTATGTTACTATGTAACTGTTATACAGACATTATGGGTAGGGTATAAAGGTCGGACTAGATGGACGTATGTCTTTATACAAATCCAATACTATGTTACTATGTAACTGTTATACAGACATTATGGGTAGGGTATAAAGTTGGACTAGATGGGACGTATGTCTTTATACCCCTCCAATACTTTGTTACTATGTAACTGTTATACAGACATTATGGGTAGGGTAAAGGTTGGACTAGATGGGACGTATGTCTTATACAACCTCCAATACTATGTTACTATGTAACTGTTATACAGACATTATGGGTAGGGTATAAAGGTTGGACTAGTGGGACTATGTCTTTATACAACCTCCAATACTTTGTTACTATGTAACTGTTAACAGACATTATGGGTAGGATATAAATGTTGAAGATGGACGTATGTCTTTATACAACCTCCAATACTATGTTACTATGTAACTGTTATACAGACATTATGGGTAGGGTATAAAGGTTGGACTAGACGGACATATGTCTTTATACAACCTCCAATACTATGTTACTATGTAACTGTTATACAGACATTATGGGTAGGGTATAAAGGTTGGACTAGATGGGACGTATGTCTTTATACAACCTCCAATACTTTGTTACTATGTAACTGTTATACAGACATTATGGGTAGGATTAAGTGGACTAGATGGACATGTCTTTATACAAACTCCAATACTATGTTACTATGGAACTGTTATACAGACAAATTATGGGTAGGTATAAAGGTTGGACTAGACGGACATATGTCTTTATACAACCTCCAATACTATGTTACTAGTAACTGTTATACAGACATTATGGGTGGGTATAAAGGTTGGACTAGACGGACGCATGTTTTATACAACCTCCAATATATGTTACTATGTAACGTGTTATACAGACATTATGGGTAGGGTATAAAGGTCGGACTAGACGGACGTATGTCTTTATACAACATCAACTATGTTACTATGTACTGTTATACAGAATATGGGTAGGGTATAAGGTTGGACTAGATGGACGTTATCTTTATACAACCTCCAATACTATGTTACAGTGTACTGTTATACAGACATATGGGTAGGGTATAAAGGTTGGACTAGATGGACGTATGTTTTATACAACTCCAATACTATGTTACTATGTAACTGTTAGACAGACATTATGGGTAGGGTATAAAGGTTGGACTAGATGGACGTATGTCTTTATACAACCTCCAATACTATGTTACTGTGTAACTGTTATACAGACATATGGGTAGGGTATAAAGGTTGGATTAGATGGACGTATGTCTTTATAACAACCTCCAATACTATGTTTATGTGTAACTGTTATACAGACATTATGGGTAGGGTATAAAGGTTGGACTAGATGGACGTATGTCTTTATACAACCTCCAATACTATGTTACTATGTAACTGTATACAGACCTTAGGGTAGGGTACAAAGGTTGGACTAGATGGTCGTATGTCTTTATACAACCTCAATACTATGTTACTATGTAACTGTTATACAGACATTATGGGTAGGGTATAAAGGTTGGACTAGATGGACGTATGTCTTTATACAACCTCCAATACTATGTTACTATGTAACTGTTATACAGACATTAGGGTGGGGTATAAAAGTTGGACTAGATGGATGTATGCCTTTTACAACCTCCACTACTATGTTACTATGTAACTGTTAGAAAGACATTATAGGTATGGTATAAAGAGTGGACTAGATGGAGATATGTCTTTAACAACCTCAATACTATGTTACTATGAAACTGTTATACAGACATTATGGGTTGGGTATAAAGGTTGGACTAGATGGACGTATGTCTTTATACAACCTCCAATACTATGTTACTATGTAAATGTTATACAGACATTACGGGTGGGGTATAAAGTTGGACTAGATGGACGTATGTCTTTATACAACCTCCAATACTATGTACATGTAACTGTTATACAGACATTATGGGTAGGGTATAAAGGTTGGACTAGATGGGAATATGTCTTTATACAACCCAATACTATGTTACTATGTAACTGTTATACAGACATTATGGGTAGGGTATAAAGGTGGACTAGATGGACTATGTCTTTATACAAACCTCCAATACTATGTTACTATGTAACTGTTATACAGACATAGGTGGGGTATAAAGGTTGGACTAGATGGACGTATGTCTTTATACAACCTCCAATACTATGTTACAATGTAACTGTTATACAGACATTATGGGTAGGGTATAAAGGTTGGACTAGAGGAGTATGTTTTACAACCTCCAATACTATGTTACATGTAAACTGTATACAGACATTATGGGTAGGGTATAAAGGTGGACTAGATGGACTATGTCTTATACAACCTCCAATACTTGTTACTATGTAACTGTTATACAGACATTATGGGGGTATAAAGGTTGGACTAGATGGACGTATGTCTTTATACAACCTCCAATACTATGTTACTATGAACGTTATAAGACATTATGGGTAGGGATAAAGGTTGGACTAGACGGACGTATGTCTTAACAAACCTCCAATACTATGTTACTATGTAACTGTTATACAGGAAATATGGGTAGGGTTAAAGGTCTTGGACTAGTGGAGTATTGTCTTTATACAACCTCCAATACTATGTTACTATGTAACTGTTAGACAGGCATTATGGGTAGGGTATAAAGGTTGGACTAGATGGACGTATGTCTTTATACAACGTCCAATACTATGTTACTATGTAACTGTATTACAGACATTATGGGTAGGGTATAAAGGTTGGACTAAATGGACGTATGTCTTTATACAACCTCCAATACTATGTTACTATGTAACTGTTAGAAAGACATTATGGGTAGGGTATAAAGGTTGGACTAGATGGACGTGTGTCTTTATACAACCTCCAATACTATGTTACTATGTAACTGTTATTGTTATACAGACATTATGGGTAGGGTATAAAAGTTGGACTAGATGGATGTATGTCTTTATACATCCTCCAATATCATGTTACTATGTAACTGTTATACAGGCATTATGGGTAGGGTATAAAAGTTGGACTAGATGGACGTATGTCTTTATACAACCTCCAATACTATGTTACTATGTAACTGTTATACAGGCATTATGGGTAGGATATAAAGGTTGGACTAGATGGACGTATGTCTTTATACAACCTCCAATACTATGTTACTATGTAACTGTTATACAGACATTATGGGTAGTGTATAAAGGTTGGACTAGATGGGCGTGTGTCTTTATACAACCTCCAATACTATGTCACTATGTAACTGTTATACAGACATTATGGGTATGGTATAAAGGTTGGACTAGATGGGCGTGTGTCTTTATACAACCTCCAATACTATGTTACTATGTAACTGTTATACAGACATTATGGGTAGGTATAAAGACATACGTCCATCTAGTCCAACCTTTATACCCTACCATAATGTCTGTATAACAGTTACATAGTAACATAGTATTGGAGGTTGTATAAAGACATAGTCCATCTGTCCAACTTTTATACCTACCCATAATGTCTGATAACAGTACATGTAACAATAGTATTGGAGGTTGTATAAGACATACAGTCCATCTAGTCCAACCTTTATACCCTACCCATAATGTCTGATAAACATGTTACATTGTAACATAGTATTTAGGTTGTATAAAAGACATACGTCTCATCTAGTCCAACTTATACCCACCCGTAATGTTGCTTATAACAGTTACATCGTAACATAGTATTGGAGGTTGTATAAAGACATAGTCCATCTAGTCCAACCTTTTACCTCTACCCAATGTCTGTATAACAGTTACATAGTAACATAGTATTGGGGTTGTATAAAGACATAGTCCATCTAGTCCAACCTTTATACCCTACCCATAATGTCTGTATAACAGTTACATGTACATAGTATTGGAGGTTGTATAAGACATACGTCCATCTAGTCCAACCTTTATACCCTACCCTAAGTCTGTATAACAGTTACACTAGGAACATAGTATTGGAGGTTTGTATAAAAGACATACGTCCATCTAGTCCAACCTTTATACCCTACCCATAATGTCGTATAACATTACAGTAAACTAGTATTGGAGGTTGTATAAAGACATACGCATCTAGTCCAACCTTTATACCCTACCCATATGTCTGTAAACCGTTACATAGTAACATAGTATTGGAGGTTGTATAAAGACATTACGTCCATCTAGTCCAACCTTTATACCCTACCTAATGTCTGTATAACAGTTACATAGTAACATAGTATTGGAGTTTGTATAAAGACATACGTCCATCTAGTCCAACCTTTATACCCTACCATAATGTCTGTATAAACAGTTACATGTAACATAGTATTGGAGGTTGTATAAAGACATACGTCCATCTAGTCCAACCTTTTACCCTACCCATAATGTCTGTATAACAGTACATATGAACATAGATTGGAGGTTGTATAAAGACATACGCCTCTGTCCAACCTTTATACCTACCATAATGTCTGTATAACAGTTACAAGTAAACATAGTATTGGAGGGTGTATAAAGACATACGTCCATCTAAGTCCAACTTTATACCTACCCATAATGTCTGTAAACAGTTACACAGTAACATAGTATTGGAGGTTGTATAAAGACAACGTCCCATCTAGTCCAACCTTTAACCCTACCCATAATGTCTGTAAACAGTTACATAGTAACATAGTATTGGAGGTGTATAAAGACATAGTCCATCTAGTCCAACCTTTATACCCTACCCATAATGTCTGTATAACAGTTACATAGTTAACATAGTATTGGAGGTTTGTATAAGATAGTTCCATCTAGTCCAACCTTTATACCCTACCATAATGTCTGTATAACAGTTACATGTAACATAGTATTGGAGTTGTATAAAGACATACGTTCCTCTAGTCCACCTTTATACCCTACCCATATGTCTGTATAACAGTTACATGTAACATGTATTGAGGTTGTATAAAGACTACGTCCTCTAGTCCAACCTTTATACCCTACCCATAATGTTGTATAACAGTTACATAGTAACATAGTATTGGAGGTTGTTAAAGACAATCGTCTCTAGTCCAACCTTTATACCCTACCCATAATGTCTGTATAACAGTTACATAGTTAACATAGTATTGGAGGTTGATAAAGACATACGTCCATCTAGTCCACTTTATACCTACCCATATGTCTGTATAACAGTTACATAGTACATAGTTGGAGGTTGTATAAAGACATAGTCCTCTAGTCCAACCTTTATACCCTACCCATAAGTCTGTATAACAGATTACATAGTAACATAGTATTGGAGGTTGTATAAAGAAATAGCCCTAGTCCAACTTTATACCTACCCATAATGTCTGTATAACAGTTACATAGTAACATAGTATGGAGGTTGTATAAAGACATAAGTCCATCTAGTCCAACATTTAATCCTACCCTAATGTCTGTATAACAGTTCATAGTAACAAAGTATTGGAGGTTGTATAAAGACATACGTCCCATCTAGTCCACAACCTTTTATACCCTCCATAAGTCTGTATAACAGTTACATAGTAACATAGTATTGGAGGTTGTATAAAGACATAACGTCCCATCTAGTCCAACCTTATCCCTACCCATAATGTCTGTATAACAGTTACATAGTAACAGTATTGGAGTTGTATAAAGACATACGTCCCATCTAGTCCAACCTTTATACCCTACCCATAATGTCTGTATAACAGTTACATAGTAACTAGTATTGGAGGTTGTATAAAGACATACGTCCATCTAGTCACCTTTATACCCTACCCATAATGTCTGTATAACGTAATAGTAACATAGTATTGGAGGTTGTATAAAGAAATACGTCCTAGTCAACCTTTATACCTACCCATAATGTCTGTATAACAGTTACATAGTAACATAGTATTGGAGGTTTGTAAAAGACAATGTCGTCTAGTCCAACCTTTATACCTACCCATAATGCTGTATAACAGTTAATAGGTAACATAGTATTGGAGGTGTATAAAGACATATAGTCATCTAGTCCAACATATCCTACCCTAATGTGTATAACAGTTACATAGTAACAAAGTATTGGAGGTTTGTATAAAGACATACGTCCATCTAGTCCAACCTTTATACCCTACCCATAATGACTGTTATAAACAGTTACATAGTAACAAAGTATGGAGGGTGTATAAAGACATACGTCCACACTAGTCAACCTTTATACCCATACCATAATGTCTGCTTAACAGTTACATAGTAACATAGTATTGGAGGTTGTATAAGACATACGTCCATCAGTCCAACCTTATCCCTACCATAATGTCTGTAAAACAGTTACTAGTAACATAGTATTGGAGGTTGTATAAAGACATCGTCTCTAGTCCAACCTTTATACCCTACCCATAATGTCTGGTATAACAGTTACATAGTAACATAGTAGGGAGTTTGTATAAAGACATACGTCCCCATCTAGTCCAACCTTTATACCCTACCCATAATGTCTGTATAACAGTTACATAGTAAAATAGTATTGGAGGTTATAAAGACATACGTCCATCTAGTCCCACCTTTATACCCAACCCATAATGTCTGTATAACGTTACAAGTAACATAGTATTGGAGGTTGTATAAGACATCAGCATCTAGTCCAACCTTTATACCCTACATAATGTCTGGTATAACAGTTTACTAGTAACATAGTATTGGAGGTTGTATAGACATACGTCCATCTAGTCCAACCTTTATAACCCTACCCATAAAGTCTGTTATAACAGTTACATAGTAACATGTATTGGAGGTTGTATAAAGAATCACGTCCATCTAGTCCAACCTATACCCTACCATAATGTCTTGTATAACAGTTACATAGTAACCATAGTGGAGGTTGTATAAAGACATATCCTCTAGTCAAAATTTATACCCTACCCATAATGTCTGTCATAACAGTTACATAGTAACATAGTATTGGGGTTGTTCAAGACATACGTCATCAGTCAACCTTTAATCCTACCCATAATGTCTGTATAACAGTTACATAGTAACATAGATTGGAGTTGTATAAAGACATACGTCCTCTAGTCAACCTTTATACCCTACCCATAATGTCTGTATAACAGTAACATAGAACATAGTATTGGAGGGTTATAAAGACATACGTCGTCTAGTCCAACCTTATACCCTACCATAATGTCGCTGTATAACAGTTACATAGTAACATAGTATTGGAGGGTTGAATAAAGACATCCATCCTTAGTCCAACCTTTATACCCTACCCATAATGTCTGTATAACAGTACATAGTAAATAGTATTGGAGGTTGTAAAAGACATCGTCCATCTAGTCCAAACCTTTATACCCTACCCATAATGTCTGTAACAGTATACATAGTAACATAGTTGGAGGTTGTATAAAGACATATCCATCTAGTCCAAACCTTTATACCCTACCCATAATGTCTGTATAACAGTTACATAGTAACATAGTATTGGAGGTTGTATAAAGACATACGTCCCCATCTAGTCCAACCTATACCCTACCCATAAGTCTGTTAACAGTTACATAGTAACATAGTATTGGAGGTTGTATAAAGACCATAGTCCATCTAGTCCAACCTTTATACCTACCCATAATGTCTGTATAACAGTTACATAGTAAATAGTATTGGAGGTTGTATAAAGACATACGTCCTCTAGTCCCACCTTTATACCTACCCATAATGTCTGTATAACAGTTACATAGTAACTAGTATTGGAGGTTGTATAAGAATATACGTCCTTAGTCCAACCTTTATACCCTACCCATAATGTCTTGTATAACAGTTACATAGTAACATAGTATTGGAGGTTGTATAAAGACATACGTCCATCTAGTCCCAACTTTATACCTACCCTAATGTCTGTATAACAGTTACATAGTAAATAGTATTGGAGGTTGTATAAAGACATACGTCCATCTAGTCCACCTTTATACCCTACCCATAATGTCTGTATAACAGTTACATAGTAACATAGTTTGGAGTTGTATAAAGACTACGTCCATCTAGTCCAACCTTTATACCCTACCCATAGATGTTTATAACATTACATAGTAAACAGTATTGGAGGTTGTATAAAGACATACGTCATCAGTCCAACCTTTCACCTACCCATAATGTCTGTATAACGTTACATAGTAACATAGTATGGAGGTTGTATAAAGACATACGGACATCTAGTCCAACCTTATACCCTACCCATAAGTCTGTATAACAGTTACATAGTAACATAGTATTGGAGTTGTTATAAAGACATACGTCCATCTAGTCCCACCTTTATACCCTACCCATAAGTCTGTATAACAGTTACATAGTAAAAATGTATTGGAGGTTGTATAAAGATTCATACGTCCATCTAGTCCAACCTTTATACCCTACCTCATAATGTTGTATAACAGTTACATGTAACATAGTATTGGAGGTTGTTATAAAGGACGATACGTCCATCTAGTCCACCTTTATACCACCCATAATGTCGTATACAGTTACATAGTAACATAGTATTGGAGGTTGTATAAAGACATACGTCCATCTAGTCCAACCTTTATACCCTACCCATAATGTCTGTATAACAGTTACAAAGTACAAGTATTGGAGGTGTATAAAGACAAACGTCCTCTAGTCCAACCATTATCCTACACCATAATGCTGTATAACAATTACATAGTAACAAGTATTGGAGGTTGTATAAAGACATACGTCCATCTAGTCCAACCTTTATACCTACCCATAATGTTCTGTATAACAGTTACATAGTAAAATAGTATTGGAGGTTGTATAAAGCATACGTCCATCTAGTCACACCTTTTACCCTACCCATAATGTCTGTAAACAGTTACATAGTAAACATGTATTGGAGGTTGTATAAAGACATACGTCCCTCTAGTCCACCTTATACACCTACCCATAATGTCTGTATAACAGTTACATAGTAACAAGGATTGGGAGGTTGTTATAAAGACATACGTCCTCTAGTCCAACCTTTATACCCTACCCAATGTCTTGTAAACAGTTACATAGTAACATAGTATTGGAGGTTGTATAAAGACTACGTCCATTAGTCCAACCTTTATACCCTACCCATAATGTCTGTATAACAGTTAACATAGTAACATAGTATTGGAGGTTGTATAAAGAATACGTCCATCTAGTCCAACCTTTATACCCTACCCATAATGTATCTTAACAGTACATGTCAACATAGTATTGGAGGGTTGTATAAAGACATAGTCCATCTCGTCCACCAACTTTATAC